>CM076571.1:987313614-987415698 GCA_034641835.2 Pinus albicaulis
AACTCGTATCCAAATACGGTACCCATATCCACTCCCCAATTACTAGCGGGTTTTATAGACTTAAGATGGCTTTGTGTTTATTTATTATGCAAGTGGGATGAGTTTGATTAATAAATTTGATAAGGGCATTTCAGAATTCATTTAGGGACGTCCTTGAGGTTCCTCGTAGCATTGATGATGGAGACCAAGACAACCCACTGGCAGTTGTTGAATATGTTGAAGATATATACCACTTCTACCGGAAGATTGAGGCATGTCTCAATGTCAATGTCAATGATTACATTTTTTTATGAATGTGAAGGTAAGATTTATTTTCTCTTACAAAAATTTTGGGGACCAGGTCATGTGCTGTGTACCTCCAGACTATATGACAAGGCAGGTTGAAATCAATGAGAGAATGAGGGGAGTTCTGGTTGATTGGATAATAGAGGTACAGATTTGTTCCTATGCTGGTTCTATTTGCTGTCATGCTTAGATCTAGAAGAGGGTTATATGGGCTATTTCTTTATGTTGACTTCCAAATTTTACAGGTGCATTGGAAATTTCATCTAATGCCAGAGACATTGTATCTCACTGTAAACATCTTCGATAGATACCTATCTATTCAGAGTGTTACAAAGAAAGAATTACAATTAGTGTGTGTCACTGCAATGTTTATTGCTTCCAAATATGAAGAACGCTATCCTCCGGAGGTACGATGACTTTCTTTCATCTATGAAAATGGGTAAAAGGAAATCTTTAGTGTATATAGCTAGTTTCTACAAGCCATGATTGGCTCTTGAAAATTATGTGCACATTTCCACATACTCACAGTTAATAGGGTGAACAACAATCTCTGCCCCAGAGAAGATTACCCTTAGTCCTGACACCAACACAAAGAATATCACATGATTATTGACATAAGAACAACTGGTTCATTCTTGGCTACAGATCAATGATTTAGTCTTCATCACGGAAGATGCATACACATCAAAACAGATAGTGAATATGGTAATTAGCTAGAACTGATATTTGTTTCTTTCATTGGATTACGACATAGTGTCCACAGATGCAGTTTGACTGATAAATTGATAATACTACCTGGCAGGAGCATAGAATATTAAATCGACTAAAGTATAAGTTTACAGTTCCCACTCCATATGTATTCCTTGTCAGGTTTCTTGAGGCAGCTGGTCCAGACAAAGTGGTAAAGATCTGAACCGTGCCACTTTTTAAATATTGGCAGAATAATTCCCTGATTTTCTGATCAAATCTTCGTTCAAATTGCCTCCAGATATCCAGCATTATTTTTGTTTTAGATGTCTTTTCTTCTTTGTATTCCTGCTAATACTCTACTGTGCTGATAAGTCTTCAAATCATTTATCGATGCTTCAGATGGAAAATCTGGCATTCTTCTTGGTTGACCTGTGTTTGCTTCATTACAAAATGATCAAATACAGTCCATCAATGCTTGCTGCTGCGGCTGTCTACACTGCTCAATGCACTTTGAAGATGCATCCATGTTGGAATAAAACACTTACCCTTCACACTGGTTACTTGGAAGAAGACCTCAGGTAAGTGACAAGTCTTCTATTTTTTAAAGCATCATGCTTCTAATGAGTTTATTGTTCTAAAGTTGCCTACTCCTAGACATCTTAGGTTTCCTCATCAGTTACAGGCAGGCAAACTGTAAGATTATAATAAGTAAAACATTGATCAACTGCAGCAAAAAGTTGAAAACATGGCGCATTGATCAGCTATGTTTTGGCATTAATCTACTCATGTCCTGTCCGAATTGTATCTAATTCTAGACAATGTAATGAGATAATAACATTAATTTGACTTCTTCCAAGGAATGCGCACACTCAAGGGTTGATTTCCACCGGAAGGCAGAAAGAAGTAATCTCGAAGCTGTTTATAAGAAGTATTCACATCGAGATTTTGGCTATGTTGCTTCTTTAAGCCCTGCGGGAACAGTTGCAGCTCCAGCAATTGATAAATGTGCACACCACATTTACTTCAGGAACCCTCGTTGAAGTTTGCGTATTCTTCCGATCGGTTGAAAACATATATCTGGTGGTGCCGCTAAGATAATGTTTCCGGTTATGTGTTATGTAAAATTGTAGATAGCCCTACGCGACATGTAAATTTCTGGTTGATTATTTTTCATACATTGAAATTCTCATTAAATTCTGAACAATTAGCTTTCATTAGCAAGATAAATGCTAGATGCTTTGAACTGCCCTTTTTGAACTGGCATAGACTGCTAACATCGCCGGGCTTCTTAATTTCAAGGCTATACGGCTGCAACTTTGGATTTGTAAAGAAGATAGGGGATCATTAGCTTTCTTCAACTATATTTTTAAAGTATGATTCTTCATTCGGCAATCTTTGTTGCATGTCTCTAAAATTAAATAGGCCTCTCTTTTAACCGCTCAAGGCATCCTGGTAAATGATATGATCATAAGATTGGACCCGGGGTATTATGCTATGCACCTACGGTTCCACTGGTCTTTTTGGTTATTGATAGATGGCTCTTTCTTTGTTTTCAAATTGATGCGACTCTATTTCCTTGTTGAGAAATTGTTTTCTTCATCATTGCATTATACCCAACTGTGAATTTTCAGTTTAACTTTCTACAAGAGCCCGGTAAATCTCCCTTTAAAGCAACGCCCCCCAGCTTACTGTAAATCATAAGATTTGCCTCAGCCCCTACAGTAGATAATACCCTTGATCATAAGGTTTGCCCCAGCGCATTACTCTTATTGACAGGATGCATTTTTTTAATAGACGGTGTATTTTTCCTTTTTCTTGCAAATATAATAATAGAACTGTTATTCTTCATTATTTTCTTCATTATTTCATTATATCTGAACGTGATGCTATTATGGAAATGATCTGCTATGAGGAAATTTCTACTTCTGCAATCTGAACAATGAGAACCGAAGATCATTAAGATAGTCTGTGGTAGGAGACCAGTGATGTGGAGTTAAGTAGGAGGTAAGGATGGATAGACTATGATGACGGATGGACTATGAATGTGACTCAATTAGTCATTTTTGAAGTTAGAAATATAATATATATAGGAATTTGGTGTTAAGAATGCTAAACTCCAGTGAAATTATTTTAGTGAATTTGAAAGGGTTTCAGAGAATCAATAAAAAAAAAAAAAAATATATATATATATATATATATCTCATTGTAATCTATAAGATATCAACATCTTAACTTAATAGAATGTTTACTTCAAGGAATGCTTAGTCATTTGATTAATTAACTCAAATTAAATGTAGAAAATCAGTGCAATATAATAAGACTTTGGGATATCTTGTAACAGAAATGCATCTTTCTATCAATTTTCTAGGTGAAGCTAATCAATAAATGTAAAAGGCAAGTAGGTGAAGTTAATCAATAAATGTAAAAGGGAAATTGGTGGTGTCTTAAAGGACATTATGTTACTTATTCATCCATATGTTTGAGAAAATTTAATTCAAAAAATCTCATAAATATCAAGTCAAAACTGTAAAGACTCGAAACTTAGAATTTACTACATGTATAAAAAATCAACTCAAATTCATAAGCAATAATTTATTAAGAGATTTTATAAGAAATCTAAGACAAAGGATGACCAAATCATTTAAGGAAGAAAATTTGAGAAATCCCAATTCATATCTAAGTATTAATCTGTAAAGACTTCTTATTTATTTAAAATATTTTATCAGAAATTAAATTTATTCTTTATAATTAAACAAGTTTCTTTACGGTTAATTACTAATTGGCAAAAAAAATTAAATTTGATTCCAATATCCAAATTAGCTTTATATTTAACCATATGCCAATCACAACACACTGTTGTTTAATGTTCGATTCAACAATCTAATGCCCGACACTCTAGCAATTCAAAATGCCAATTAAATAAGTGTATATATATCCTATTATTGGTGTTCCCAGTAGGAGCGGCACCTTATAACCTCTGCTTGTCAATAGAAAAGTATTCAACTCCACCAATATTAAAGGTGTCAATTCCAGCACTTTCAGAAGAATTCAGACGCCTTTCCTATACTGCTCCGTGACCCACAAAGTAATAGTACAACAGATGCCTATATTAACTTTTGCTGGTTAGCAGCTTGAGTGATTACAATGGCTCGAGGTGATTTCTTGGGCTATCAGCTAATTAAACGACACTTCATTTTATTCAATAGCACAACATTTATGTATTTTTATTTTTTAAGTGAAGAAATCATGCTGAGAACAATTTTTAAACATATATAATTAGAAAACAAATCTTCCTCCCGAATCATTAAACCACGTCCTTAAAACTAAATTCATGTACTTATATTAACCCGTTAATCAAATCATTCATTGTCAATGTAGATATATTTATATTAACCCACTAATCAAATCATTCATTGTCAACCGAGTATTTTTCGTCAAGCCTTGGATCCATGAACTCTGCAACCGAGTATTTTTCGTCAAGCCTTGGATCCATGAACTCTTCAACATTAATTACCGCACTTCACGAAGGTTTTGAGAGAGAAATGGGCCGATGAAGTCGATAAATTGTTGCGACTGATGTCCTTGATCACCCCATGAGAAGCTGTATGAGTATTTTTCCAAAAGCGTAAATATCACTTTGCAATGTGGGGATTCCTATTGTTGCGCACTCTCGCAGCTGAGGTTTTAAGGATTGAAAATACTATGTTGTCCACAAACAGCCTCTGCAGGGCTCTGGTATCGGTGGAATTGATACCATGCCATCAAGGCTCAAGAACTCCATTTCAAACGGAAATGCGTACCTAACAATAAACTCGAAAAATCATCCTGAACTTCAATCCCTCTGCCTTGTTGACTGTGATGGCACCAAGGGAGTGGCTCTGCTCAATAAGGAAAGCGAAACACTTTAGATGGCTTCCAATCGATTCAATCCCTCTGCCTTGTTGACTGTGATGGCACCAAGGGAGTGGCTCTGCTCAATAAGGAAAGCGAAACACTTTAGATGGCTTCCAATCGTGATCGATGGCTCTGAAAACTTGTTTTGAATCCTCGTCTGTCCTGAATCCATCTCGTTAACGTCTTGAAGTGGAGACTACAACCTCTTGCATGAATAACGCTTGATCAAATTCATGTCGGAGTTTTATGTAGTAGCAGATATTTGATCTTGTCCACGCCATCTCAATTTTAATCACTCCACTGTTGCAACAGCTCCTAAGCTGGTCGCATAGTCATTTGCACATCTTCTCGAGGATGACTCCGTATCTCTTCCTCATTCACATAAAAACCACGAGCAGAATTTCGGAGGGGCTCTTCAATGGTTTCTGGTTTCGCCCCTCCTCCGTGGAATTATTTTAATTGCTGCCAAGTGCACCAAGCCCAAGAGTAGTTTTGACAAAACCAAATTTAGGACACCCCTCTCAACAAAATGTTCAAAAACTCAATGGGTTAGAAATCAATGAATACATTATTCATAAATTGAAGTGCTTGATTGAACTTAGGCTTAAAATTTAATTAATTTTATAATATAATTTTAATTTAAAACATTTATTTCTATAACAATATTTTTATAAAAATGATATATTTTAAATAAAAAATTAATACATAAACCTCCGATCGGGGTGTACACCTGTCCGATAGCAATTAATAAGTGTTGAAAGCTGGCAGATTGTTCATCCTCTAAACAATCACGCATCATAATGGCGCATTGGAGTTTTACCTTACGGCAGAACATGAAAATCCGCTCTTTAATGAGTATGCAGGGTGGACAGCCCGTGCTGTCAAACTGCCGAAGGAATGTTTTACAAATAGTAAGTCGGTTACCTCCCCACCTTCATTCGTGCACGCATCGCTCTTTGCATGCAAGCGTTTGGAGGCAACAGTGGAGGAAGCCGAGCATTGTTCACTCGACCAGGTGGTGGCTTTTGTTCGCTATGGAGAAGCGTTGGTCCTCTTCCCAACTTGCAAAAGGGAAACAACAGGTTCAGTTTGAGCCAACCCCAAAGAAGCGCGACAAAAAATCAAATTTGGAGATTCTAGAGAATCTTGCTGCAAATTATGTCATGGGAAATTCTTCCACGGTTCGCCAGGAAATTCGTTGTTGGGAACGGGACATTCAGACAGATCCTGAAGACAACGAAGCTAAGGCTGAAATCTTGGATTTCATAACCGACCCAGGCAATACCCGAGGTCGTCTCACGTTATTCCAGCAAACTATCCACACATACTGGATACTTAAGTGCCTTCTTGCAAAGGCTATGCAGAGCTTTCCCCCTGGCCAGGCTCAGAAAGACTCTCCAAAGATAGAAAACTACCTCCTGGACAAGCTACATGATATGCAAAACCAGTGGCATCATATTATAATCACCCAGTATCAGGCAACTGACCGCATTTGCAGACTTGATGATCGCGTGGGCTGTATGGAAAAGCAGCTCCAGTAACTCCAGCAAGTGGATATGCCAGGGTCTACAGTGAAAGACCCAGCTCCAGTCTCTTCTTCTGATAGCTAGTGGTTCCTTTTATAATGTTGTTTTATGAAATTTACAATTTTGAATGATCTTAGTTTCTATTTTCAGCATGTAGATAAGTATGAACTAAAACAGATAGCTCATGACGGTCATAGACGGATGAAATTATTCCAATTTTGGTTTGCTTTTCATGCACTGAGATGGCCAACAAACCTGGTTTCCTTCGGGCAGGTTGAGGCCATGGACTGAATTTATAATCTTGTAACCTACTTTGCAAATATAAATAGAAAACAGAAAGGCCCTACTAAATTCACAAAAAAAAAAGAAAAATAATTAATACATAAAGTAAATTAAATCTTTGAAAAGCATAATATATTAATAGTCATTTTAGCTTAATGAAAAATTGACAATTTTTTCACCGAAAATTTAAAAGTTTGGGTGTGTCAAACGTGTAGAGAGTGACCCTGGTGGCCCAGGGAGCACGAATTTTTGCAAGACTTCAACAATTGGATTTTTGAAAGAGAATTTGGGGTTTCCAACAAATTAGAGTGTTGTTGGGTGGCATTGTTGCATGGACCAAAGCATGAGTGTTGGGATGAATCGGCAAGGGGTGCAGGTGACTACACAGACTCGCAAAAAAAATTATAATTATTGTAAGGTTGTACATTGTTGAACTATTATATATTATTGAGTATACTTTTCAGGAGTTTCCCCTCCCAAGTATGTATGGGTGTAATTGTGTGGTGTTGTGAATGTTTAATTGTTGAAAGATTAAATATTGAAGATTAATGTTATTTGGTTGCATTGTTAAATAACACTTGATTGGAAATTGGCTAAGTGTTGAAGATAGGCGTAGTCTATGCACTTGAGTATTTCTAAAAAGAAAAAGTGTAGTAGTGTCGCACGTGCTATACGTGGTTGAAAGAGCACCACAAGTATAGGGTCATAACAAATGGTATTAGAGCCCACTTTCTGCAGGGCTTTGGATTGAATATTGAAGCTTACACGTATAATGACAGGGATGTAGTTGGTATTGAAGCTTGGATTTATATTGATTAGTCTCAGTGAGACATTGGCAGGGGCAAGACATTGGTCAGGGCCGAAGCTGCAGGACCAGACATGGCGAGTTTTGAAGAATGTCAAGGGAGGCTCTTTGAGATCTTACACATGTTAAGGAGGAGGGTTGAGCGAACTTGTGTAGCAAGTGACTCGAGTGACCCGGTTACATGGCAACGGGTCAGGGTAGGAAAACGCGTGTAGAGAGTGACCCTAGTGACCTGGGTTGCATGAATTTTGGCAGGACTTCAGAAATTGGATTTTTGAAGGAGAATTTGGGTTTTCCATTAGATTAGTGTGTTATTGGGTAGCATTGTCACATGGACCAAAACATGAGTGTTAGATTGAATCGTCCAAGTGTGTAGGTGACTACACAGACTTGGGAAAACTTTTATAATTATTGTAAAATTGTACATTTTTAACTCTTATATATTAAATGGCAGAATTTTCGGGAGTTTCCCCTCCCAAGTATGTATGGGAGTACTTGTGTGATGTTGTGAATGCTTAATTGTTGAAAGATTAAATATTGAAGATTAATGTTATTCTGCGGCATTGTTAAAGAAAAATTGATTGGAAATTGGCTAAGTGTTGAAGATAGGTGTAGTTTATGCACTTGAGTATTGCTAAAAAGAAAAAGTGTAGTAGTGTCACACCCGCTATACATGGTTGAAAGAGCACCACAAGTATAGGGTCGTGACAAATAACGCCCCACAATTATTATTATTTTTAAAAATCGTTCATCTCCTGGTATTATTTCATCTTTTTTCTTGTTTTAAGTTGTTGTAACTCTTGTTTTCTTCATCTTTATAAATAATGTTTTAAATGATTTTGGTTGATAGTTATTATTATTATTACTTTAATAATTAGTTGATGTATCTCTTACTTTCTTCATCTTTATTGTTTTTTTGGTTTTGAAAGAAAATTTTTAAATAAATTTGTCATGAAAGCTCAAATATAAGATGAGTCTTTCATCTTCCATGGAATTTGGCTTTTGGACAAACTTTGTAAAATTTAATTTGTATTTGAAAGGTGTATTACACTAGTTTGGTATATTGTTGTACATCATGTTACATTATTATGATAGTTAAAAAACTAGACAATAAATAAGATATTTTGTTTTATTTGGCATCCTAAATAGTTTGCACAATTTCAAAATCTCCTCTCTCTTCTCTACCATTGTTCGAGAGATTTTACCATTGCAATATTTTTAAACAATTGTAGATTTTGTACCATTACAAACATGTTATGTATTTCACTATTTTTTGATATAGAAACACAAATATATGTATGATTCAGTGACTTTCATATAATTTGGGGATATTTCCTCTATAACTTAAAGAATGTCTCTATAATTTCACACATTCTATTGATTTTTGTGGCAGTTATGTTTTTTTAGTGTTCTAATTTGTCAATTTTCACATCAACAAACACATAATGGCACTTTTTTATGTTAGAAGAGTTGTTAGATGAATTAATTTACTTTTCCAAGGAAAGCCTCATGGAGAAACACAAGGGATACTTCCTCACAATTATAGATGACATTCCTAGTAAACCCGCAGACATATACTAGTATGCATAGTGTAGGGAGATTTGAAGTGGCAAGCAATCGATGACGTAGGACTTGCGATACATAATTTAGTGTGTGTAGAAAGAAAATGTCATAAATAAAAATGTGAATGAGAGTAAATGTAACATTTTTTTATAGAAGAGGACACAAAGACTGACGATGAGTAGAGAGAGAAAAACGGTGGAGCTTGACGAAACCCTAACGATGGCAATCAGTTTCAATCGCTGGTCAACATGGGACAACTGCAGGTGAACCAGGGTGGACGTTTGGACTGCGATGTCTGACATCGGTGTCACAATACAAGGGACACTTGGGCAAATAGCTGACATCCATGACATGCATCAGGATTGAGGACAGAGGCAACAGGGGTTTAGGCCTCAAGAGAATGGAGTTGGGGTTTTCTCTTTCCCCTAATCTCACTGCCCTCCGAAGAATCAAGCATGCGCATGCAGACATTGTTGTTTTTTACAGCTTACGGGGAAGGGGTTTATCTACGAACAATGCCAGTAACGATGGTGTGAGAATGGGAATCAATTGATCTCAATCCCAAGCCAGGAGACATTCTAACGACCTTGGTTTGGACGTCTCAGAGTAGAAAATTGAGAAATATATTCATCCAGGTGGGCATGTAGGAGCTAAGTCACGAGGCTCGGGGGAGGCTTGGGGAAAAGGAAAAGTGTTAGGGCTGCTAGAGGAAATTCTGCTCAATACAAGCCACGGTGCATGGTCAGTGGACAAAAGTCTAGAACTGCAACAAATCTTCACACCTCCAGTGTCGGAGAGAGCGGTGGAGGAAGTGAAAGGGATCCAAGTAAGTACATTTTCATCTATTAGTTTTAAAAATCTA
Organism: Pinus albicaulis; assembly: GCA_034641835.2. Classification (NCBI taxonomy): domain Eukaryota; kingdom Viridiplantae; phylum Streptophyta; class Pinopsida; order Pinales; family Pinaceae; genus Pinus; species Pinus albicaulis. The sequence continues at coordinate 987,323,522 of CM076571.1, forward strand.
GTTTTTTCGGGAGGGCTTGAAGAAATTGTGGCCAGTTGTCAATTTAAAGGGAATGAAGGTTTGAAGTCCTTTTTGGTTGAGACTCAAGTGCAGTCGGAACCAGTCAGGGGGTTACATCTGGACCTTTTTATAGCCTACGAGAGCCCGTTATAATCAAGGGAAAGGGATTCGAAAGAAGAATTTTTACTAATTCAGGAAGATGTGGTGGTAGCAAAATGGACCGAGGTAGATAGGAGAATTCTGCAAAATCCGAGCTCTGGAGAGGGTAATAGAAGCGACCAAATTGGAGGGGGTCTTTTCTCGATTCTCGCAGAGGAATAGGAGGGGTTTTTGGTGCGCACCCGAAAGCAGTGGTGATTTCATGCACAGGGGGCAGGAAGGGCCAGGAATGAGAGTTTATACCTTGTTCAAAGTTACCAATTTTGGTGGAAGGGCGATCGGGGCCACTTTTCACAAGGGTTTTCAATGCAAAAAAAACAACACCTGGGCTCATGGAAGGAGGAGGGAGCAGGAATGTAGGAGGTAAGAGAAATAAATTTAAGTTGATCAAGAGGAAGGAGACAAACCCTAGTCTGGTGCTAGGAGTAGATATAAAAATCGACGGGGTAATGGAGGTAGTTGAAACCACATTAGTCGAAAGAGAAAAGGGCAAAAAATACTCAGCCAATTATATCAAGGAATGGACATCACCAACTTGGAATGAGGCTCGGGCATGGCATTTTGAAGTGTTAGCACTAGCTTGTGGATGGTTTATGATAAAATTCAACAAGAATGAAACTTTGGAATGGGTATTGTGGCGCAATTGGAATTTTTGTAAATGCCCAATCCTCTTCAAAAAATGGAACCCCTTATTTGATGCGCAACAAGAAAGGGTAGAGGAGACCCCAGTATGGGTGAAACTTCTAGTATTTCCCATTCCTTTCTAGATGGAGTTAGTTTTTAGAGAAATTGGGAACACTCTAGGTCAGTTTCTATAGGTTTACATGTCTTTCCAGTAAATAATGGACAAAATTTTTGTGAGGATTCTAGTATGTTTAAACCCAAAGGAAGTATTGGAGGAGGAAATTCATCTAAAATACAAGGAGTTATCTTTCACTCAAATGATTGATTATAAGTAGATGCCTTTTCAATGCCACTGTTGTCATAAGTATGGGAACTTGGCTAAGGAGTGCCCTCTGGGGTATAGAAGAAGAAGGAAGAAAATGGATTCAGGGCTCGCAGGAAGAAGTAAGGAAGAGGAGAAAAGTAAAGAAGAAGTAGTGGAGTTAATTGAAGGGGTGGAAGGGAACAAGGCTCAATAGGACGCAAAGGAACCTCAAGACATGCAGACAAATATCAACAATCCTTTAGAGCTTCCACAGACGGAGGATCTGCATGAAATTTTTTATAAGGATGGAAATTTATCTTACATATTATAAACCTTGGCGAATCTTACTAATCCATAATTTGCAAACTATAAAATGCTTGGTGATATTTTAGTAAAAATATTAAAAATTTTAATGATTTTATATAGTCTCTATAAACTTTTGGCTATTTTTAATGTAAAACATTTTTTTCTTATAAAATTTGGGCAAATCAGTTTTAGGAAAAAATAGGAATTGGCAAAACCTTTTTTTGGAAAAAGCGTGGAAAATTATTCCATCTAAGAATATTAGCACCTAAAATTTTCCCTGATCTACATTGGCCAACCTTAGGGGAAGGTGGGGATGCGACCTCAACGCCTCAAATGGAGGGTACGGTCCCGAACCCTATCCTTTCTCTAAATTCTCAGTTGATATCATCGATTTCTTCTTTTTCAAGGCCTGGTCCCTCCAGACCTGTAATTATTGAATTTCTTCATGTTTGATCTGTAACTAAGGTGTTGGATAGTATCATAACTGCAATTCCCAAGATTAATTTGAACCTTCCAATAGCCTCATGCTCCAAGGGATCCTTACATTTGGCCCCTTCCCCTGAGAATCCCCACTACAACCTTGGACCCAGGGATAAGAAAATATCCTTGGGAAACGGTGGAAGGTCTAGGCCCCTAACCCATATCGATAGGACCTCAAAAATTAGGAGGTAAGAATTCTAGCATATAAAAATCTCAGTTAAGACCAAAAATCAACATAGCCGACGGGAAACAACTATCTCTATCAGGGGTGCTTAGAGAAATGAAGACCCCCTCACATGGTTGTAAATGATAATTATGCCCTTCGACTATAGAGGGTTTGCTAATGGCTCTAAAAACTTGCCTTAGGGACTTATTCAAGTCCTATGAGCCTGATGTACTAATGCTTCAAGAAACCCTGGGCATTGGAGAAGAGATAAAGGGGGATTTGAACAAAATCTTTCCAGGCTGGTCATTTCAAACATTGGATGAAAAAGGAAGGTCAGGGGAGTTGGTGTTGGGAATCAGAGAAGGAAGAGTGAAGGATTTAAACACCTGGGTACTGAAACAAACCCTAGGAAATGGAGGTCTACTCCCTTGAGCTATGCGTGAAACTATTGCTAATGAATGTTTATGGTCCTTGTTCGGATAAAGCTCCCTTTTGGAATAATATTGTTTCAAAATATTTTATTGGGAACCTGAATCTGGTAATAAGGGGAGATCTTAATTTTTCACTGGGGTTATCAGAAGCTCGGGGACCTTCAGCACATGCAGATCCACTAGCAGAGTTCTTCCTAAACAAGATGGCATCAAAGGTCCTAGTTGACATTAATATGATCAAGCCCCATCCTACCTGGAGGAACATAAGAATAGGGGTTGATCGTGTCGCTAATATATTGGATCAATTTATTTTAAAGGAGTATTTGGTGAGAAAAATTATGGTTTTCTGGCATTGGGTGGGGGAAGGTGGAGACTCTGACCATCTTCCTATTCTCCTAGAATTAAAAGGCCCTAACAAGAAACCTAGATCCCCTTTCAAGTTCAACCCTTCATGGCTCAAGGATGAATCTTATAACAAGATATTTAAAAAAACTTAGAGGACATGGGGTGAGGATCTAGAAAGGGACAAAGGATACCTCTTCTTGGAAAAACTAAAGCTAATGAAAAAGGCCTCTCTAGATTGGGAAAAATAGAAAAACGATTTAGAGGAGGAAGCCCTGCAACAAATATGAGAGGAGTTAGACCAACTTGAAAATTCAGAGGAAGATGGATATGAAACAAGTTAAAATAGGGATAGAATCAAGCTATTGGAATCAAATAGAAGGAAAATCCTTCTCGAAAAGGAAGAACAATGGAGGCTTAAAAGTCGAGCTATTTGGCCGACAACGAGGGACGAAAACTCAAAAATTTTCTAGAATTTTGCAAAAGGTAGAAAAAAATATAAATACCATCTGGGCATGAAATCAGGTGAAGGGAGGCCAACAAAATCCTTTGAAGAACTCTCCCTCCTAGGAAGTAACAATTTAAAAAAAAATAAAAGCTTCGGCTGAAGCATCCATTGCGAAAGTGATTCGAGTGGCACAGTTCTTCCCTCAGTATGCGGAGGAGGAGGAAAATGAAAATATTATGGGACAAGTGTCCAAAGAAGAGGTTGAGGGGGTCCTAAATTCAATGCAAAAGGAAAAAAGTCCAAGCCCGGATGGCTGGACCATAGATTTTTTTCAACACCTTTTTGGGACATTGGGAGAGGAGATTTCAGGGGTTATTGAAGAATCAAGGGTCAAAGGTACCATCTACCAACCTTTCAATTCCACTTTCTTGGCCTTAATTACTAAGAAGGAGGATCCCCAATCCTTTGAGGACTTTAGACCTATCTTCCTTTGTAATTGCATCTATAAAATCATAGCAAAGGTGATTGTCGTCCGTTTGAAGCCCATTCTTTTTAGAAATATTTCAAAAGAGAAGTTTGGATTTTTAGACGGAAGGCAGATACATGAAGCAGTAGGAGTGGCACAAGAAACACTTCATAGCCTCGAAAGGAGTAGGAAAAAGGGAGCCATTGTAAAAATCGACCTCTCCAAATCTTATGACCGCATTAGATGGCTTTACCTCAGACTGCTCCTGAATCATCTGGGATTTATGATTGACTTCATAAACTGGGTACTATGGGATGCATCACAAACATAAGCTTTTCAATTTTGATTAATGGGGCAACCACCCCTTTCTTCCAGAGCCAGAGAGGTCTATGCCACGGGTGCCCACTTTCCTCCCTCCTTTTACTCCTAGCAGCTGAAGGTCTTAGCCAAATGATTCTAGATGCAAGGAGGAGAGTTGATGTCAAAGGGATTGAATTGGTAGTCAACCTAAATATCACTCACTTGCTATTCGTTAATGATATCCTCTTGTTCGTTAATGGTAGTAGAGATGATACCATACAAATAAAAGATATCCTGGACCTGTTTCTTAAAGCTAATGGACTGTGTATAAATGGTAAAAATTCATCCGTAACTCTAGAAGGTTTCTCAAGGGTGGAAGTAGGAAGAATATTAGAAGAGCTACCTTTCGAAGTAAAAAGGTTGTCTAACAATTTCAAATATTTGGGGTTCCATTTAAAACCTGAATCATATAGGATTCAGGACTGAAATTAGCTGGTGGAAAAGATTGAATCCCGGATAAAACACTGGAGCTACAAATGTCTGTCTAGGGCGAGAAGGCTAGTTTTGATCAAGTCAGTTGTATTAGAAATCCCGATTTACTAGTTTGCTCTAACATGGGTGCCCAAAGGAATCCTTTCAAAAATAAGGAGGCTTTGTAGTAGATTCATGTGGACAAGGTCAAAGGATGACTCACTACTCCATTGGGTGGCATGGGAGAAAGTAGCACGCCCGAAGGAATGGGGAGGATGGAGTATCAAGGATCTCTAAGCTTTCACACCCTCCCTCGCAGCAAAATTGGGATGTAGGCTAATTTCTATGGACAACCCGTGGAAAATGGTGGTTAAAAGAAAATATATCAACCCAAATCCTATGGGTGAGTGGCTCAGATCCCAGATAAAAGACACCCACATGCCTCAGTTGCGTTGAAAGCCACGTCGGAGTTGATAAAAGTTGTTGAACAACGACGGCATGGCATGTAGGGAACGAAGAACATGTCAAAATAGGATAGGACCCATGGGTGGGGTGTAATGGTGCATTTTCTCTCTCTAGGGAGATGATTGACCATCTCTCTCCTAAAGGGGTCCAGTGGCTATGCCAGATTGAAAAAATAAGCCAGTCTACAGTATGGGGACAAGCGTGGAAATCAGGGGAGGATTTACAAATTAAATACCAATGGTTGGAGGAATGACAAGGCTTCATCAAAGAACTTTAGAGATCCAATGCACACCTTCATAATTTCCCAGACTCTCTAAGATGGGTTCACTCACCTTCTGGATCATATGTCCCAAAGTTTAGATATAGGTGGTTAATAACTCTTTTTCTGGTGCATCCTCAAGAATAATGTCCCAACCTGGGATAACCTCTAAAAAAGAAGCAAGATAGGGTCGGGGTGGTGCCCCGTGTGTGAGGAAAACGAGGAGTCAGTTCAACATTTATTCCTCAGCTGTTATTTCAATAAAAAATTATGGGAAGAAACTTTGAGGCTCTTAAAGCTTGATTAGAGATGGGGAGGGTCATCTATTAATGAGACCTGGAAAAATTGGTGGAATGAAGCAAAGGAGGATCTAGTGAAAAACGTACCACTGATTGTCTCATAGGGCACTTGGCTAGCAAGGAATAGGGTTATCTTTAGGGACATATTTCCCTCCTCATGACATTTAGTGGTGGAAGGGGCTTCTATTTATGAGAATATTCCCACTCAAAATACAAAAAAGAAAGAGAGGGTCATAAGGGTCGAAGAGATCAGAGGAGATATCCCGTGGGATTATTTTGATGGTGATTCAGATCCCCAAAACATATGTGAAGCAGGGATCTCAATTCATTTATCTACAAGAAAATCATTAAAAGCCTCAGTGGGTCTAGGAAATGCAACAACTAACTTTTCTAAACTTCAATCCCTCAAATACCTCCTATGCTGGCTTATCTGGTTAGGCATGAGATCGGCACAAATCTTTGGAGACTTTTTGAATGTCATCAAATGGTTTAATGGAGAATTCAGATGTCAAAATTATATGTTGCTCCCTCTGTTAGAAGAAGTCCTTAATTTGAAGCACTATTTTAATGAAATTTTTGTCTGCCACATTTATAGGGAACATAACATGGATGCATACTTGTTAGGTCCCTATATTACTAGTATAGTCCCTTATTGTTGTTAGTGTAACCCCCTTATTGTTATTATTGTACCCTTGTAACCCCCATATTGTTATTATTGTGCCCTTAAATTATTATTTTTAGGTCAGCTAGGATTACATTGTGGCCCCACTAGGATTACATTATGACCCCAGGGACTCCTATATAGAAAGGAGGTTTTTTAATTTGAATCATCCAAGAATTTTTCATTCATGTAATGTATTGGAGGTTACCCCCTCGAAATGGCTTATTTCTAAGGCGTTGATATCTCTTTTCTTCTCTTTTTTGAGCCGGGTTTCACAACAATAATTCTCCTATCTAAGGAGGACATAAAACAAGTTGTGGGTGACTGGACCATAAAAGAAATTGAAGGAGGAATGATCCAAATTATGGCCCAGCCTCTATTTTCACCTTAGTATGCTCTTATCTATTTTATGTTTTTTGGGATACTTTTCTTTATCCAATATATGATGAAAGTTTTTTGTTCTTAAAACGCTTACTCTACGGTATTTTTTTTCCCCCGCACAGTTGACACACTTAAGATATTTTTCTATTTTTCTTATGGGGTTTTCATGCAAACTTATAGACACTTAATGTATTGATTTCGTCTTGGCATGTTTTCCTCTATTTGAGGAGGCCCAAGAATCACTATGGGACTGCTACTTTGAAAATGGTTAAATTTTTTGGAGTACAAACATTCAGAATCATGTTGTACACAATTTATGTTTAGGGCTATTTTCCTCTTATAGAGGAGGCCCGAGAATCGATATGATGTTGTTACTTTGAATTGCTATTTTAGATTGGAGGGAGGATCAATATTACACACTCCCAACTCGTTAAGCTCTATGTATTTTTTTTACTTCGGGAAAAAACATATAGTTTCATTGAATGCCTGTAGGAATATATTCTATAAATTTTTATTACCTTAATAGAAAGTTCGCTTTTTTCTTTGGGAAAATAATATTTTTTTTATAAAGTAAAACATCTACAAATCGAGCAAGTAATAAAGAGAAAAGAAAGAGGAAGACATAAAATTATTATAAGAAAGATGTGAGAGTTAGAAGAAATGTTGAACAACTACTCTTCGAGCATTCAAGATAGAGGAGAAATTGATAACAAAATTTATATAGACATTTGATGTTATTGTACAACCTAATGATTCTTAAATGATCTCCTAAATGTAACTTAATCACAAGATCTTTTGTGGAATTGTGTATCCAAGGTTTGAAAATAGGAAATGATTGCCTTGGATTTGATAATGTAGAAAGATCTAGAGGAGTTGGTATTACACTAAAATCAAGATATTAATAATTTAAGCTATGCAAATTTATTCTATGTTTTATATAATTTGTTAAGAAATCATATAAATTTATAAAGAAAGAGTGGCATTGATTTTACAATGAAAGGGGCCTATGAAGATGAAATGATCTTTGAGCTAAACCTCTTGAACACCTTAGAATATATGAGGCAATATGCATATCTTGAGAAACCTTCATATGACGAAAGAATATGATATGGAAAACAAAATGGGACTTGATGAAGAGAATGTGTATATCACCAAATCATTTATTTTTCAATTCAACATGGTATTTACAACCATTGGAAACATGGTTTTTTTGGATCTCTTAATTAGATAATATGAAGAAAAATGGCAAGCAAATGAAACAAGAGATATGGAAAATTTTCTTGATTATGAATACAATGAAAAATCCAATGATAATAAGTTAAGAGAATCATTAATGGTAAATAGAAAGGGGGTTCATTTATGACAAAGACACAAAAGCCAAAAAGGAAAACTAATAATGGTATAAAAAGATATGAGACGTGTCTTTACAAATTAGATATTGTTGAATACATACAAATCATAAAGAGAATAATTACAAAAGGAATCAAAAGAATAGTAACTAAACTCATAAATTTTTTGTTTTCACGCAAGAACAAACCTAAAAAAATATGTTGCAATCAAATGTCTTTCAAAGTACACTTTGCAAAGAGAATAAAGTTATCAAATGATTTGATTATGCAAAGTTAAAAGAAAATAAATACAAAGCCAAAGTTCATAGAGAAGCAAAACATTTCAAGAATATTAAGTTATGATTAAAGGAATCAATGCAAAGTTGCATAAGGACATGCAACATCTTCAGTTGAAGGGAAATGTTCGGCTTCCAAAATGTCATCCTCTTTCACCCTCATTTCTATCATTTTACCATATTCCGTAGCTCTTTACCATATTCTGCAACTCCATAACCCTACACTAATAACATTTGCATGATCATATGGGTTTATCATTATTATTTTCCAAGTAATTTATTTTAAGTATTTTAAGAGAATTTATGATTAAATATTAGGAAATTAGCATGTTTTCATATATATCTAAAAGTGGGATGAGTTTTATGATGTTGTAGGTCTATTTGAAGATTCTAGAAGCGTCTTATTTGACCACTCAACCACAAATTCGAATTTCAATTTCAACTCATGAAGATTGGTGGAATATTTGTAGAATATTTGACTAAGCACATTCAAAGGAGAAGAATCATAGATGTTTTTATATGTGTCTCCTAAAGATGTGTGAGAGGATTTTTATCTCATATTTTTAGGTAATTGGTTGTAACCACAAGAGATAATTGTGGATCTAGGAGAAATTTATGGATCTACCTTTATTGATTAGTTATCTTAAGTTTTTGTATAAATAAGAGTGCATCATTCATTCAAAGGTGTTCCATCCAGGATGTAATTTGTAAAGTGAGGATAGAGAGGGAGAGAGTTTAATTATTGTAATATCTTTGGAACTTTCTCCAACTTCATTTTATGGAATACATGTTGCTACTTTGATAATCGTTCGATATGCTTGCTGAGGAGTGGTGGCCCCCCATCAACCACAGCTAACGCACCTCTTTCCTTTGTTGTAAATATTTGTTATTTCATTTATGCAAGTTTAGTTTATTTTCTTTTATGTTATTTTGATTATATGTTTTTATGGTTATTTCATTAATGTTGTTTTGTTAAGATTGATTTAATTTCCTTATGTTTGGATTGCATTGGCACACTAGTAATATCACATTAGTAATCTCATAGACTACTAGATTAAATTACTTTTTCATTTCATAACTTAGATTAGAATTGTTGCCATTTTCGTAGAGCTAATATTTGAGAGAGAAAGTGATTGAGAAAGAACATGTGCACTTGCTTTTCATTTTCTTTCATTATCTGCTTTGTAATTAGTTTCAAGTTTCTTGCATTAGATTAATATATTCTAGGAAATAATCACCTATTACATATAGTACATGTATACCTCATCAGTTCACAAACCCCAGGTTAACAATTTAATAACAGGGATTTAACTCACAATTAAATCACCCAACATCTACTTTGCTTGTGGGGCGATTTTATTCATGATGGGTTTGAGATGTTTGGAAATAATATTGGAGAAAATCTTATAAATAACATTACAAAGAGAGATAGTTTTAAAATTTTCTATAGTGTTTGGATTCTCACCCTTAGGTATCAAAGTTAAGAAGGTGGAATTGAAGGACCAAAGAATTCTCTCCAGCTTGCGGCACCTTTCTACTTGTGATAGGCCAACAAGAGTGAAAATGTCTATGGTAAAACTTTCTGACCCTAACACTTTTCCATTGGGTTTTTCCATAGTTTTCTAGGAGACTTCATCATATGAAATTGGTTGGAGAAGAGCCATATTATATTTGTGGGAGACCAAATGAGGAATGTCCCTTACCCCCATTTGGATGGCCTTTTCTCTACCTTATAATTTTTCTATTAGGATTTGAATGAAGCAATATTTTAATTCCTTCTCTATGTATTTATGTTTTTCTAGTGTAGTCCCTATAGTCGTCTTGAGAGCCCTAATGTGATTATGATTTCCTTAGTTGATTACAAGTTGTGGAAAAACCTTATATTATTGTTGTCCTCCTTAAGCCACCAACTCTAGGACTTCGAATTCCAAAGAGTCTCTTCATGTGTAGGCTAGAGACTCCAAAGCCTTAGGCTCCTAAAATTTTCCCTCTTGAATGATCCTTGATTGACCTATTTTCATCTCCTTTTCCAACTGTTGTTGCACTTAGAGTATGTTTCCAAAGACTTATTTATTCCATTATTTAATAGTCTATCTGACTTGCTTCAATTTTTTTTTGAACTGATAGAATATGGATCCTTTATTGTATTCAACTTTAGTCCAACAACCATCCAACTTGGGCATGGAGTCTAGGTGGTCAAGCTATAATTTCTTGAATTTAAATGGCTTAGGTCTTAGGGTTGACTCATTATCCTACAATAAGTTGATAGGTTAGTGATTCAACCTCAAGAAGGGAAATATTTCTATAAAGATGGTGAATCTAGCATGGAAAAAATATTCAAAGACAAGGAAGAAATATAACTTGACAACAATATAGTTCCCCCACTCCTTTATTATTCTATGTGTGGCATCAATTACTAGTGTGAATATGAACCAATCTCAAAGTATATATAACTCTTTTGAACCTTAAACATTTTTCACTCATTTTCCTTTGGTCACCTTTCTTCCCTTGCAAGGAAATGATCATGTTAAAATCACCTTCTAGTAGGTAGGGTTTCCTTTGGTATAAATCCCTAAATTTTTTGGTGCTTCAAGGAAGGGAGCCTTTAATAAGGGGTTTTAAGGGCCATATATATTAGTTATGTACCCTTGTTTTCAGGATTATAAGATAGTGGGTTAAGATATAATTCTTTGCCTCTAGTTTTTGCTTAAGGGAAATTTTAAGAGGATCCCAAAATAGGCCTAAAAATCCTAAAAATCCATTCGTTGCTATTACAACAAATTTAATATTCCACCAACACTTATTAGTATAGCAGTCATGGTGTCCTTATCCAACTTGGTTTCTTTATTAGAACCATCACTAGTTTTGCATATTTTTTGTTCTTTCTCATTGAGAATTTCTCAATAGGATCATTAAGATCCCATATGATCCATGAGAGAATCTTCATCTTAGATCTTGAGTTGGGAAGAAAAATATTTCTTTGGGAGTCTATCGGTTTGCCCTAAGTCAAGAGGCAATGGTCCCACTTCCTCAAATTTTTACTTTGATCTCTTGTGCCCTCTTTTCTTCTCTTCCACATTTTATATCTTTTAAGTCTTCATTGGATTGGTGTGTACCCCAAATCCTCTTGTTGGGTTGTGCACCTACATTGCATTGATTGTCTTTCCAAAGCTTTTAACTAGTTCTCTTTAAAGCTATTACAACCAAGTAGTGGAACCAGAGTTTGAATGGAATGCAATGGATTGGATTGTGTTCATAATCCGGAGTTTGAACCCACTCTATGTATTCGTAGCTCATGTTAATTGATTATGGAAGGGTTCCTGAGACATTAATGGAAACATAGATCCTTGCATATGATGTGTATTGCCCCGACTTTGTGGCCTGCAAGATTTTGACGAAGGAACCCAATGTGTTCCCAATTGCTCCTATGGTTTCTTTCTCCCAAAATACTTCTAGGAGAGAGTACATTTAAATCTAAAATAGATCCCTTTTAAAGTTCTCTTTTTAGGTTTAAACTATTTCATCCAATACCTCAAATACAACATTGTTGAGTTAAAAAAATAAGGGCCTTCCACAAAGATATAAATAAGGGCCTTCTTCAAAGATATGTTCCTAATCTTCAACGCAAACAACTATTGCAATGAAGAAACCCTTTGAACCAAGTTCTAGGTCAAGTGTTCTTTTGGTTTCCCATTTGGAGTTCCTTCAAACCATGACAACCTTCTTAGAGAGCCAAATACCCATATATTTTCTAATGATTGTGCTATCCTTCATCTATTGAATGCAATTACCATTATTGGGAAAAGTGACTTTATAGTTCGGGTTATTCTTAGTTTTTTCTAAACATCCATTTTACATCTTGTTGACTTACTTTCTCTTGCATCTTGCTAACTTACTTTCTCTTAACTTGATCAAAGTGGCCAAGATCCTTCCATCCATATTGCCTTTCCTCACCCTACCCATTTGCCCAAAAGAATGATTAAGTGACCAAACTCTTGAAAAATAGTCAAAACTATGTTAAGTGGTTGGCACCATTCTTTTATTTTTTAACATTATAATAATTTAAATATAAAAAAATAACCGTTACAAACATACCTTACAAACACGTAACTTCTTTAGATCCAATGATTTACTTTTATAATTCACAATATATGTGAGTCGTCTTTTATGGAAAGTCAAAACTTCTCAATTCCTCATCCTCAATTTATTATTTCTAAATATTAAAATAGAGTCAATTGGGATGCGTCACTAGGATTCTTTTACGTAATTAAAATAAAATAAAGGTATTACGACATTGAAAATCTAATCTGATTTAATGGAAAAAAACCTCGCACTAAAATGGGCTAATTATTATTTTATTTCTCCTTCAATTCCTTGTATAATATATAAATATAGCGTTCCAAGTTGAGACAAATAGCCGTTGGATATGAAATACTAAATTCGGTTATTGTTGCATTTCATTTGCGAGTCCAGACCGAGCAAGGAATAGAGAAAGAGAAGGCATAGGTTTTTACTCCGTGGTGGAATTTGGAATTCTGGAATTGAATGACTGTGATTCGGAGGTGATGTAATTAGAAGCTTAGCTGAAGCTTCGCTGAACAACCTTTGTGCTATTAGACACCTAGGCCTTTGGCATTATTTGTGTAATTAAAAAAAGTGGGCTCATTAAACCAACATCTGATTTTCATTCTGTAAGGAATGGTGTAATCCGTCTGATGCCATAAAAGTTTTGAGGAAAATTCTGGCATCAGTAAGCCCACTATAAGGGTGTTCTTACGCTATTTTAAATCTGATTTCATATCTGCTGAAACCTCAAACAGCTAAATTCTAGACAGACAAATTTTAGCACCTTTAAAGGCAACATGTTTGCCAAGGTGAGGGTAATTTGCTTCTAAATTTTATATGGATCTGCTCTGTTCCCTGTGATATATGAAACATATATATTAGCATGTTTATGATTTTATTTTGAGTTGTTGAGTGCAGGAACAACCCCCCCTGAACAGGAACAGACACATTGTTTCAAAGCCACCTGCAGCAGCAAAGGGTAAATGGATACCTTGAAACTTACAATATTTTAAGTGCTAGATTAGATTACGCTAGATTTCGGGAGACATATTGGCTGAGAAGTATCCATGCAATGGCAGCACCGAACCAGAATGCACTACTAACCAACAACAACAATAGGAGGGCCTTTGGAGACATTAGCAATCTAGTGGGAGCTCTGAAGGCCCAGTGCAATATCAGCAACAATGGTGTCAGGAAGTATGTTTTTTTGATGTTATCAACTTATTTATTACTTATGAGGTCATGTATAATAAATCAATCCCTTGTAACAATAGGAGGGCCTTCGGAGACATTGGAAATCTTGTGGAAGATCTGAACGCCAAATGCACTATCAGCAAAGATTGGGTTAGAAAGTATGTTGTTTGATATTATTAACTTATTTCTTAGGTCATGTATAGTAAACAATTCCTTGTCACTAAAGTCTAATCCTGCCTCTCTTCTGTTGGGTTCTTGTTTTGGGGATTCTGTTCTATTTGGTGGTCTCTGCCATAAATATCCTATCTTAAACTTTGTGGACTGCCTACTATTTCAGGAGGCCTAGAACAAACGTGGGTGTCAATGCTAACAAGGGAGCCCGTTCTAGCAATCAAGTAAGTTTAATAAGAGACAGTTAAGCAACCTGAACGATTGTTTTCTAGTAGAAATGTCAAACAGAGCCCAGGGTTTTCTAAATGACAACCTTCAGGGGAATTGAAACTGCAATCTCTGTGGTGATCGACATTTTTCTTCTTCTTGATCTTCATGCCTAGTATTATGTTTTTCTGGATGTCTAGTTTGTTTCTTTTCTTTCTATTCCGGGGATCTCATTCAACTATCTATTTTCTGTGATCCCAAGCAGGGAATCTCACTCTTTCATCTTTTCGTTTTGATTCCAGCAATTCCAGGGACAGGGTATTGTTGTCAGGGAAGAACAAAAAGCAGGGGCCAGGGTAGTCTGGGGAAACAAACAGAGCTGTGCTATTGCAATGAATGCTCAATACGCCACCGCTACTCAGAGGGGTACTGCCATTTCAATCCGTGATAGCATAGATTCAAGTGTACAAGATGGGGGAGTAAAAGCACCTAGCCAGCTGAAAGCAAGGAGACCAAAAGTACTAACAGTGACTGCAACACTAACAGGTCGAAGCGAGGTCTGTCTTATTGCTTTAAGTTCTACTAATTCACTGATAAAAAAATTTGGTTATCACTGGTTCGTATCCAAAATTCAAATACAGTACCCCATATCCACTCCCCAATTACTAGCGGGTTTTATAGACTTAAGATGGCTTTGTGTTTATTTATTATGCAAGTGCGATGAGTTTGATTAATAAATTTGATAAGGGCATTTCAGAATTCATTTAGGGACGTCCTTGAGGTTCCTCGTAGCATTGATGATGGAGACCAAGACAACCCACTGGCAGTTGTTGAATATGTTGAAGATATATACCACTTCTACCGGAAGATTGAGGTATGTCCCAATGTCAATGATTGCATTTTTTTATGAATGTGAAGGTAAGTTTTATGTTCTCTTACAAAAATTTTGGGGACCAGGTCATGAGCTGTGTACCTCCAGATTATATGACAAGGCAGGTTGAAATCAATGAGAGAATGAGGGGAGTTCTGGTTGATTGGATAATAGAGGTAATGATTTGTTCCTATGCTGGTTCTATTTGCTGTCATGCTTAGATCTAGAAGAGGGTTATATGAGCTATTTGTTAGAGTTGACTTCCAAATTTTACAGGTGCATTGGAAATTTCATCTAATGCCAGAGACATTGTATCTCACTGTAAACATCTTCGATAGATACCTATCTATTCAGAGTGTTACAAAGAAAGAATTACAATTAGTGTGTGTCAGTGCAATGTTTATTGCTTCCAAATATGAAGAACTCCATCCTGCAGAGGTACGATGACTTTCTTTCATCTATGAAAATGGGTAAAAGGAAATCTTTAGTGTATATAGCTAGTTTCTACAAGCCATGATTGGCTCTTGAAAATTATGTGCACATTTCCACATACTCAGTTAATAGGCTGAACAACAATCTCTGCCCCAGAGAAGATTACCCTTAGTCCTGACACCAACACAAAGAATATCACATGATGGCTTACAGATTATTGACATAAGAACAACTGGTTCATTCTTGGCTACAGATCAATGATTTAGTCTTCATCACGGAAGATGCATACACATCAAAACAGATAGTGAATATGGTAATTAGCTAGAACTGATATTTATTTCTTTCATTGGATTACGACATAGTGTCCACAGATGCAGTTTGACTGATAAATTGATAATACTACCTGGCAGGAGCATAGAATATTAAATCGACTAAAGTATAAGTTTACAGTTCCCACTCCATATGTATTCCTTGTCAGGTTCCTTAAGGCAGCTGGTCCAGACAAAGTGGTAAAGATCTGAACCCTGCCACCTTTTAAATATTGGCAGAATAATTCCCTGATTTTCTGATCAAATCTTCGTTCAAATTGCCTCCAGATATCCAGCATTATTTTTGGTTTAGATGTTTTTTCTTCTTTGTATTCCTGCTAATACTCTACTGTGCTGATAAGTCTTCAAATCATTTATCGATGCTTCAGATGGAAAATCTGGCATTCTTCTTGGTTGACCTGTGTTTGCTTCATTACAAAATGATCAAATACAGTCCATCAATGCTTGCTGCCGCGGCTGTCTACACTGCTCAATGCACTTTGAAGAAGCATCCATGTTGGAATAAAACACTTACCCTTCACACTGGCTACTTGGAAGCAGACCTCAGGTAAGTCTTCTATTTTTTAAAGCATCATACTTCTAATGAGTTTATTGTTCTAAAGTTGCCGACTCCTAGACATCTTAGGTTTCCTCATCAGTTACAGGCAGGCAAAACTGTAAGATTATAATAAGTAAAACATTGATCAACTGCAGCAAAAAGTTGAAAACATGGCGCATTGATCAGCTATGTTTTGGCATTAATCTACTCATGTCCTGTCCGAATTGTATCTAATTCTAGACAATGTAATGAGATAATAACATTAATTTGACTTCTTCCAGGGAATGCGCACACTCAATGGTTGATTTCCACCGGAAGGCAGAAAGAAGTAATCTCGAAGCTGTTTATAAGAAGTATTCACATCGAGATTTTGGCTATGTTGCTTCTTTAAGCCCTGCGGGAACAGTTGCAGCTCCAGCAATTGATGAATGTGCACACCAGATTTACTTCAGGAACCCTCGTTGAAGCTTGCGTATTCTTCCGATCGGTTGAAAACATATATCTGGTGGTGCCGCTAAGATAATGTTTCCGGGTTATGTGTATGTAAAATTGTAGATAGCGCCTGACGTGACATGTAAATTTCTGGTTGATTATTTTTCATACATTGAAATTCTCATTAAATTCTCAGTAGATGCTTTGAACTGCCCTTTTTGAACTGGCATAGACTGCTAACATCGCCGGGCTTCTTAATTTCAAGGCGATACGGCCGCAACTTTGGATTTGTAAAGAAGATAGGGGATCATTAGCTTTCTGTAACTATATTTTTGAAGTATGATTCTTCATTCGGCAATCTTTGTTGATGGATACTTTGGTTCATAACATCTCTGTAACCGAATATAGAAGCCAATAGGCCTGTAGTTTAAATGTAATTTTGCATGTCTCTAAAATTAAATAGGCCTTTGTTTTAACCGCTCAAAGCATCCAGGTAAATGATATGATTTTTCAGAGACCAAGAAGCATGAATGGAATTGAAATGTGACTTTCTCAGAAAAGAGCCTGGTAACTGTACTGTTCATCATAAGATTGGCCTCAACCCCCTCTTAGATAACACTCTTGATCATAAGATTGGACCCGGGGTATTGGCTCTTTCTTTGTTTTCTAATTGATGCGACTCTATTTCCTTAATTGTTTTCTTCATCATTGCATTATACCCAACTGTGAATTTTCAAAGATCAAGGAGCATGAATTTTCAGTTTAACTTTGTACAAGAGCCCGGTAAATCTCCCTTTAAAGCAACGCCCCCCAGCTTACTGTAAATCATAAGATTTGCCTCAGCCCCTAGAGTAGATAATACCCTTGATCATAAGGTTTGCCCCAGCGCATTACTCTTATTCACAGGATGGATTTTTTTAATAGACGGTGTATTTTTCTTTATTCTTGCAAATATAATAGAACTGTTATTCTTCATTATTTCATTATATCTGAACGTGATGCTATTATAGAAATGATATGCTATGAGGAAATTTCTACTTCTGCTATCTGAACAATGAGAACCGAAGATCATTAAGATGGTCTGTGGTAGGAGACCAGTGATGTGGTAGTTAAGTAGGAGGGAAGGATGGCTAGACTATGATGATGGATGGATTATTAGTCACATTTTTGAAGTTAGAAATATAATACTTTGGTGTTAAGAATGCTAATTTTAGTGAATTTGAAAGGGTTTGGGTGAATCAATAAAATAAGAAATAAATAAATATACCTAATTGTAATCTATAAGATATCAACATCTTAACCTAATTGAATGTTTACTTTAAGGAATGCTTAGTCATTTGATTAATTAACTCAAATTAAATGTAGAAAATCAGTTATTGGAAGCCACTCTGTTTTTGGTATGTACATGGGGATCATCTTTAGGTTATATCATGCCCCCGTAGATGTTTTGAGATTACTCTGGTCTGATATGGGTCTCCCTACTCACCTGGACGGAGATTTGGGATACTTTACTCAGTATGTTTTGTATTGATTTATGGACTGTTTTCACATCAATATAAATAAAATAGCGTTTTTTCTCCTGTGAAAAAAAAGAGACTTTGAGAAGTTAATCAATAAATGTAAAAAAGAAGTTGATAATGTGAACATTATTTTAGTTATTCATCCATATGTTTGGAAAAATGTAATTCAAAAAATCTCATAAATATCAAGTCAAAACTGGACAGACTTGAAACTTAGAATTTGCTACATGTATAAGAAATCAACTCAAATTCATAAGCAATAATTTATTAAGAGATTTTATAGTAAACCCAAGACAAAGGATGACCAAATCATTTAAGAAAAATCCAAGACATATACATAAAGAAAAATTGAGAGATCCCAATTCATATCAATGTATTTAATCTGTAACGAATTCTTATTTATTTAAAATATTTTATCGGAAATTAAATTTATTCTTTATAATTAAACAGGTTTCTTTACTGTTAATCACTGATTGGCAAAAGGATTAAATTTGATTCCAATATTCAAATTAGTCTTATATTTAACCATATGCCAATCACAACACACTGTTGTTTGACGTTCAATTCAACAATCTAATCTTGCCATCTAGTTTATATGCTGTGGATATATGGTTGTTGTCAAACGATGGCTCTTGAATCGATTGATTGAATGAGTGAATTGAAAGGAAGATGGGGTGGTTGTAGGTGGATACCACACAACGTTCAATCAAGAAAACCATCCCACTGAGTTGATTCAGGGAATAATGGAGTTGTGGGTTTCACATAATACACATAAACATTAATTTGCACATTCAATTTAATAAATTAGATAGCGATAGGGTTGTCTTTGAGCATTTAATCTAGCTTACCAAGAGAACATTGGAGAATTAGCATTTAATCCATCTCAGCAATGGAGAATCTCTCTGGTATAGGTATAACTCGCAGCTTCCCACTGATTCAATCAATGGTGAAATCGAATTGTGATATGCGATTCGATTCAATTGTAGAGGGGATAGGTTGTGGATATGGGTTGGATATTTTCTTTTATACATAAATGTCTTAAATTAAAACAAATTAGTATAGATGGATTTTAAACAAGGCTACAAGTAGCGACTACCTGTCCTTTAATGTAAATATAGAAATGTTACAATTTGAGATAGATAACACTTTAAAATTGGAATCTATCACGTTTAAAATGCTCAATCATAGATTAACTAATTATAAATATATTATAGTTAAAAAAATAAGTTTTTATTTACGTTAATTATAATTTAATACTTAATAAATATATATAGAGTAGATATTTATTTTGTTCAATCTGCCACTTCTCTTTAAATTATTTGTGCTAATAGCTTGTTTATTTATTATTTTATATTATTATGTTTATTTAATATTTTATACTATTAAATATTGAACTGCAATTGCAAAATACTCTTAATTTATATAATTTTTATTAATATAAATTTCATAAATTATGATAAATATATATAATAAATTATTTTTTAAAATAAGTTTCCACTTAAATTATTATTATCAATAATTTTTTGTATAATATTTAGGTATGATGAAGTTCTTATAAATTTAATTTGCATAACATTTATACATCTTCTATACTATAATTTTTTTTTAAATAAATATTTTATTTTATTTTTAATTCTTGCTACTTAGTTTAATTTAATTACTAATTTATTTTGTATTGTTATTGTGTAATTAGTATTGGTTAAATGTAATTAATATTTAACTTGTTTATTTATTTCAACTCAGCCATGTTCTAAAAAATTATTTTAAAAAATAATACATGTATTTATGAATTTTAAAAAAATGTACAATTAAGTAAAAGTAAGTTAATTATATAGTATATAAATTTTATTTTATTTTAAGAATGAGCTAAAATATAATGTAAAGTCATTTTAATACAATTCACATTTAAAAAAATATTAATTATAAAAATAATTACTATATGCATTAAATAATATTATTAACCATGGAAATTTAAGCTTAAATTATTATGGAAAAATCTGAATTGTAAATAGCTTTTGTTAATCTACCATGAGCTAATATTATATAGACAAAATTTATGTTATACTAGAACTAAAATTCAGTAATATATTTGCTATTCAATAATAAGCATATAAGTCAAATGTAAGGATTGTTGTGTTTTTGCTTGGCAAAATTGCTTTGTTGATTGTAAGTTTAAAATGACATATGGAGTTTTCATATCTTCATGTAATTACTAATTTATTTTGTATTGTTATTATGTAATTAGTATTGGTTAAATGCAATTAATATTTAACTTATTTATTTATTTCAACTCAGTCATGTTCCAAAAAATTATTTTAAAATTAAGAGTATTTTGCAATTGCAGCTCAATATTTAATAATATAAAATAATAAATAAACATAATAGTATAATCTAAATAATGAAATTTTAAATACCTTAATAAATTATATAAATGTAATTTTATCTTACCCAAAAAAACATTAAAAAAATTACACTTATCTAATATATTAAAAATAATCTAAATTATCAAATATATTATAAATAATTTAAATTTAACTCTCAACATATTTATATTTGAGAAATATAAAACATTCTATTATAATAGATGTACATAACAATACATTTTTATTCATATATGGTTAATTAATATTTATGTTCTTATAATAATTTTTTCTACTTATAAAATTACTTTAAATAATGCCACAATTTGTTCTATTTATAAGCATATGTAATTCAATATAAAAAAAAAAATCTAAATCTCAGAATAAATTAAAAATAAAATAAAATATTCAAATTAAATATTAAAAAAATAAAATAAAATAAATATCCTATAAAATTATTATTGCCATAAATATATATATATATATATATATATATATATATATATATAAAATAAAAAATTAAATTTAAATTTAAATCAACAACAATTAAATTAAATTGAAAAAAAATGATGTGAATATTTCAATATTAATTTTATATAGATTTTGGCTGACACTAGTTAATTTTCGCGATAACTAAAAAAAAAAAATATTATTTGCAAAATATGTATATCAAGATAATATATATTTAAAATATTACCGGATTTTTAAATGCAAATCTGACCTTTTTTTAAATATAAAATATTAAAATAAATAAATAAATCAACTATATTATTCTTCACAAAATTTATATATTTAACAAGTAATAATCCATGCTATCAAAACACAAGTATTCATCCATTTACGTATATAGGGAAAATATGGATACCATCCATTTCCCACCATGCCAAAAAGTATTAACAGGCATTAGAGAGATTCGAACCCTGATCGATCGTACCACTTCCCGCGTGTCATTTATAAGCACCATAGGTATGTTGACGAAGAGGTGCAGGAACGAGTGGCATGCATTTATTCCATTTGGACAAGAGAAACTTAAGCAAACCCCAAAATATATATTGCATTTTGCAGGAAGTGAAGACTTGGCAGCTTGTAATGGTCTTCAGTGGGGCATGGTTTAGAAACCCATTTCAAATGAAGATGCAGAGTTAGAAGGTGAATGGAAGCAACAGAGTGGCGAAGTGGCGAAGTTTGAACCAGAACCAAAGTAATGCGAAGTAGCGATGGTGTTGTTGCGATGCGATTGCAATCACAATCGGCGAAGTAAGTATGCGATGAAGGAATACGGGTCCGAAAGTTATAAAGACGAGTTTAATTGTCCATCGGGTCTATGGGGATCCATCGCAATCGTAATCGGCGAAGTAAGTATGCGATGAAGGAACAAGGGTCCGAAAGTTATAAAGACGAGTTTAATTGGCCATCGGGTCCATGGGGATCCATCGCATTGGCTTGGACGAAGAGCAGTGGAGCAAGCCATTGAACTTAGCGATAGCGACAGTGCGATTTAATCGCAATCGTCCGATCAGGTCATCGGAGAATCCCTATGTAAATACAGATTTTTAATATAGGGAAAACTCAATTTATGAGTTTTGAGTGGAGTGCATATTTCTGAGTTGTGATTGAGTGTATATTTCGTGTAGGTAAAATTGAGATTCTAAAGTTGTGTGAAATCTGTGAATCAATCACAAGAATGGTTGAATTGCATATATTCTTATATATGTAATCAATGAAGAAAGAATTGGGTTTTTAAACCAAGGTGGATATAAAATACATAATGGAAGGGCTTTTGTTTTATGCAAATAATAGTTAGATCTAATTCATATATTCGAATGAATGCACAGAGAGGGACTGGCGATACTGTGATTAGTATCATAGTCAAACAACAGAAGCGAAGGACAGAGTCTTTGAACTGATTGACTTAATTAAACACATGATGAAGAGTTATTTTAAACCATGTTCGAAATGATGAAAGGAGGTAGAAAGTAATTCGGTAATGGTACAGAGAATATAAGCCGATGGATAGTTTAATTATCCACCGAGGATGCAAAGCTTCGTATTGAAGAAGCGATGGAACCGTGAAGGTGCAACAGAATGAAATATCACTATTAAACAATACAGAGAATGCGGATGTACAGTGGAGAATGATGCCGAGATGCGAGATATGTTGGAGCATGGTTTAGAAAACCATTTCAAATGAAAATGCAGAGTTAGAAGGCGAACGGAAGCAACAGAGTGGCGAAGTGGCGAAGTTTGAACTAGAACCAAAGTAATGCGAAGTAGCGATGGTGTTGTTGCGATGCGATCGCAATCGCAATCAGCGAAGTAAGTATGCGATGAAGGAATACGGGTCCGAAAGTTATAAAGACGAGTTTAATTGGCCATCGGGTCTGTGGGGATCCATCACAATCGCAATCGGCGAAGTAAGTATGCGATGAAGGAATACGGGTCCGAAAGTTATAAAGAGGAGTTTAATTGGCCATCGGGTCTGTGGGGATCCATCGCATTGGCTTGGAGGAAGAGCAGTGGAGCAAGCCATTGAACTTAGTGATAGCGACAGTGCGATTTAATAGCAACCGTGCGATCGGGTAAAAGAATTCCTTGGGCGCAAATATCATTATTTTTGGGTGATATTAAAATAAAAAGTACAGTACAAATACAATAATAATAAAACCATTTATTTTCTTTAGCGATTAAAATCCATGAAATGAAATTGATGTATGTAGATATTTAATATTTAATGCCAAGAGTGGTAGCCTCCTCCTTTCTGAATATTTCCCCGAGGCATGAAGTACAGGTCATCACATCACGGGCTCCGCCGGCATTGGCATTAAATGCCACCAGTCTGCCACCCAGGCATCGGGCTCGCAAATAAAGGAATTTATATTATTTTGTTAATTAAATTTATCATGTGAGTACGTAGTTAATACGAGGGGTTAAGAGGAATTAAATTGTTGTGAAGACAAAGTGTCCTCTCCGTATCTGTCCACACTCCTGAAACAACCACTTTTACCCCTCTACTGTCCCCTGAATGGCACAAATTTCAAAGCATTTTGCAATAAGATGTTGAAAGTATGGACCAATAAGAACTTAGAAAAATGAATTTAAATAATTTAAATAAATAAACAATAAAAAATTTCAATGTTTAACTATGGAAAATTATCAAAATTTTTTGCAAATAGCCAAATTAATGTCAACATCACAAGAAAATTGATGGGTAGTATCCTGCCTGGGCAGGTACAATAAGGATATAATATAAAATAATAGGTATAAAAAATTTTATATCTAAATTTTTGTAAAGTGAAAAATATAATATAATGTGTAATTTTTCATTATTTAAATTGTATTTTTGAATATCATATAAAATGTAAGTTGTGTTTACTGTGATTTTTTTATTTAATTTGTTAAAAGTAGAGCAGGAATTCATTGAAATCGCAAGTTTGATAGGTAAACTCTGCACAATCTAAATGCTCTAGAGTTTTTCAGGGTGCTGAATCCATATATGTAGTCAAAAAAATAATTTAAATAACACAAATCAAGATTTCACCTCAAATTTTTTTTGTATGATTCGGGCTAGAAAATCCACCTAAAGCTCCAAAAAGTCGTATTAAAGAAAACTCCTATAAAATATATATATAAGACCAAGTAAACATTTTAAACATAAAAATATAGCTTAGTCTAAAATATCCACAAAATAACACAGGAATTCTGGCAAGATTATGAAAAATTCCAGCAGAATTTTTTGAAAAGCTTGGTTACAAGCTGTCAAACTTCACGATTTTGGGTGCCTCCTCCAACTACTAAATTTTTTGAATTTTTTTTACCAGGCAAAAAAACTGTCAATCTATTTTGTTGGGTAAATAGACAAATCCTTAATATATATATATATATATATATATATATATATATATATATATATATATATATATATATATATATATATATATAATTTTACATTGCATGTAAAATAGTATGAGGGGATGTGTAAATTTGTCCATTGGTACATATGATGTAAATAGAAAAATAATGTGGGTTATAATAAAAAGAAATGAACATGATGTAAATTTTAGATACAATTTTAGATACAACATAAAGTAATTAGTATACTTTTCAAATATATTTAAATAAACTATTTAAAATTTATGTTAACTAATTTTAGTTGATAAAATGTATTTTTTTACATGCAATGTAAAATTATATATATATATATATACATTGCATGTAAATCATGTTCATTTCTTTTTATTATAACCGACATTATTTTTCTATTTACATCATGTGTACCAATGGACAAATTTACACATCCCCTCATACTAGATTCTAGTGTGACACACTTTTTTTTACTTCTAATTACTTTACATCATGTTCATTTCTTTTAATTATAACCTACATTATTTTTCTATTTATATCATGTGTACCAATGGACAAATTTACACATCCCTTCATACTAGGTTCTACTATTTAGAGCACATGTACCAACATACAAACTTAGACATCCCCTCATACTAGGTTGTAGAATGAGCCTCTCTGCTCAATAATTAGTGAACCAATCACACAATCATTCAACTATATTCAACATAAAGGATAACTTGAAAATCAAAACAATAAGACCAAATGTTGAGGATTTATTAGGTAAAAGAGGATGTTATAAAAAAGTGAATTGCATTCACAATTAGAATTTTAATGCATTCTATTCATAAAAAATATTTTATTGGGGTAAAGAGTTATTATTATTATTATTATTATTATATCCATGTTAATTTCAGATCTACCAAGCCCATAGAGGGATCAAATCTCTTTTTCACTTTAAAAGAGGTTTGTACTTCTAGACATTTTATCCCTCTGGGGGCTTGATAGGCTTGATAGATCAGGAGTAAAGATGGATCTAAGCCACTTTAATTATTAATTGTTATGTAATTTGACCAAGTCAAAATATTTGCATAAAATAACATAACATCACATATTAACATAATATAATCTTACAACATATCTTCCATACTGGGATGGAGAGCCCCTCTATAGGCAATCATTATTATTTTTAAGAATCTTTCATCTCATAGTATTATTTTCTTTTTTTTCCCTTTTCTTGTTTTAAGTTGTTGTATCTATTACTTTCTTCATCTTTATAAACAAGATTTTAGATGATTTGGGTTGAGAATTATTATTATTATTATTAATATTTTAATAATTAGTTGTTGTAGCTCTTGCTTTCTTCATATTTATTGTTTTTTTGGGTTTTGAAAGACACTTTTTAAATAAAGTTGTCATGAAAGGTCAAGTATAAGATGAGTCTTTCATCTTCCATGCATTTGGCTTTTAGACAAACTTTGTAAAATTTATTTGAAGGGTGTATCACACTAGTTTGGTATATTGTTGTACATTATGTTTACATTATTGTGATAGTTAACAAACTAGACAATAAATAATAGATTGCATTTTATTTGAAATCTTAACTAGTTTCTATGATTTTAAAATCTCCTCTCTCTTCTCTACCATTGTTTGAGTGATTTTACCATTGTAATTTTTTTTAAACAATTGTAGATTTTGTACCATTACAAGCACGTTATGTATTTCACTAGTTTTTGATATAGAACCTCAAGTATATGTATGATTCAATGAATGTCATATAATTTGGGGATCTTTCATATCTAACTTAAAGAATGTCTCTATAATTTCACACATTCTGTTGATTTTTGGGGCACTTATGTTTTTTCAGTGTTCTAATTTGTCAAATTTCACATCAAAAACCACATAATGGCACTTGTTTTTTTAGAAGAGTTGTTAGATTAATTCATTTAATTTTCCAAGGAAAACCTCATGGAGAAACACAAGGGATACTTCCTCACAATCATAGATGGCATCCCTAGCAAACCCATAGGCATATACTAGTATGTGTAGTGTAGGGAGATTTAAAGTGGTCAACACTCGATGACATAGAACTAGCCATATGTTGGAACACATGGTGGATTTTGGTTGACCTACCCATGGGCTTATTTACTTATGGAGGTCATGTTGTAAATACTAAGTAATTTAGTGTGTGTGTGTAGAAAGAAAATGCCATAAATATAAAATGTGAATGAGATAAGATAAGATAATTATATTTATGTCCAACTATTGACTGCAAAGTAGGTCAAAGGGACTATTGAGTACAATGATGTCCATATAATGCAGGAGAACCAAACGGACTCCTATAAAAAATGCATTGCATGAATATAAAAGGTACAATGCAGGAACATAAAAGATACAATGTATGGAATGCCTTAGCGGAGAAGGTCCAGGAGCTAATGGGTCTGAGGATCAGACCCATCTCTCCTAACATCCGATGCTGAATGAAGGATACAGACGAAAAATCCACAAATTCTGTTGGCCTAATGAAGGGTCGGCGGAAAGTGTGGATTGTTCACTAAATCATTGCTTGGGGGAATTAACACACTGCAAAGGTCTAGAGGACCTAGTCCATCTCCCAGGAACATATCTGAGATGGATTTGATGCTGAAATCTTGTGTGGCATGGTGAGTACCACGGATCCTCACTGATCTAGATTATAGATATGAATTGGTATCAATCGGTCTCTTGGTGCCCTTGTCTAAAGTTAGCATCCTAAAAAATATCATGATCCTTTGTGCGGGTTCTGGTCTGATGGGAGGTTGAAGAATATGCGCTCGGAACCTGAGAGCCTCATGCATATATACAACTAAACATCTCTGATTAGGATACTTGAAAAATTCGACGAGGATCTGAGAATCTCTGAACAAGCAATGAAACCTTCCTATGATCTCGTAGTAGAAAGGGCATCCAAAAATGAAGTGCACCTTAGTCTCCACTTCCTGTAAATGACATACCTAGAAGATTATGTCTGGTCTATCAATCTAGTGGTCCAACTTTGCCTGAATTCTATGAGAACCTACTCTAAACTAGCCTGGAGGAATGCAAAGAGCATGCAACCAGTGGTGAAACATATAAGCTAGTGTAAAATAATGAACCCGTATCTCAACTACAAGAAATGATTAGGGTAGAAGAACATCTTTGTGTGAAACCCTCCAGGAGGATTGACACAGGTGACCTAGTTGAACTTCCTGTAGATTTCCTCTCTGATGATCTTGTTCAATCCTGTCTAGTAGGTAAAAGGTGACTAGGAGCATCTAAGGAATATAAAAAATGAGGGAGACGATCCAATTGAATTCCCATTGAATCTAAGCAATCTGAAACTCCTATAAACCAACATCTAAACTGACCCGAGGGATTAGAATGGGCAATATTAGATCATAAGAGAGTAAATGTAACATTTTTTATCAAGTAAAACATCAACAAATTGAACAAGTAATAAAGAAAAAATAAAGAGGAAAACATAAAATGATTATAAGAAAGATGTGAGATTTAGAAGTAATGTTGAACAACTAATCTCTGAGCATTCAAGATTGAGAATAAATTGATCATAAAATTTATATAGATAATTACTATAATTGTAAAATCTTATGTCGCTTAAATGGTCTCCTAAATGTAACTTAATCACAAGATATTTTCTAGCATTGCTTACCCAAGTTTTGAAAATAGGAAATGATTGTCTTGGATTTGATAATGTAGAAAGATGTAGAGGAGTTGGTATTACACTAAAATCAAGACATTTCATAAATAATTTAAGCTATGCATATTTAGTCTATGATTTATAAAATTTGTTAAGAAATCATATAAATTTATAAACAAAGAATGGCATTGATTTTACAATGAAAGGGACATGTGAAGATGAAATTATCTTTGCGCTAATCCGCTTGAAGACCTTATAATATATGAGACACTATGCATATGTCAAGAAACTTTCATATGACAGAGTAAGGAATATGATATGGAAAACAAAATGGGACTTGATCAAGAGATTGGATATATCACCAAATCATTTGTGTTTCAATTCAACATGTGGATCTACAACCATCGGAAACCACCTCACAACTTTGAAGGGCTAGTTTGAATCTCTTAATTAGATTATAAGAAGAAAAATGGAAAGCAAATGAAAAAAAAATATGGAAAATTTTCTCGAGTATA
Organism: Pinus albicaulis; assembly: GCA_034641835.2. Classification (NCBI taxonomy): domain Eukaryota; kingdom Viridiplantae; phylum Streptophyta; class Pinopsida; order Pinales; family Pinaceae; genus Pinus; species Pinus albicaulis. The sequence goes on from CM076571.1 coordinate 987,351,858, forward strand.
AATACATTAAAAACTACAATGATAATAAGTTAAGAGAATCATTAAAATGGTAAATAGAAAGGAGGTGCATGTATGACAAATACACAAAATCCAAAAAAGAAAACTAATCACAATAGAAAAAGATATGAGATATATCTCTACAAACTAGATGTTCAACTTGTTAAATAGATACAAATTATAAAGAAAAATAATCACACAGGGAATCAAAAGGATAGTAACTATACACTTAGCACATTCAACACTCATGAATCAAGGCAAGGAGTGAGTAGAGAGATAGAAATAAGAAGGTTAATGAGAGTATGGTTATCTCTATTATACACTTTGATTTATAAGATGAAAAATAATAAACATATAATATAAAAATAGAATAGGAGTCAATTTGGAAGGGAGTTAATATGGTTATTTGTTTTTATAGGAATTGATCTATAAATGAAAAATGAAAAATAACATATATATGTACTATTAAAAAGAATAACAATAACATACCTATATTATAACAAAATTAATAAACAAAATAAAAATAAGGAAAGGAAGTCTTAAAGAACCTAAAATGCATTAAAAATTTTACAATATTTTTAATTTATTATTTTTAAAAGCAAATATTTATGTCTCAGAAAAAGGGATTAATAGAGTAATTATGAATAGGAATAATCAATTCAATAGATGTCAAAACCATAAAGTTTGTATTCAAGATCTCAAGGGGAACAAATATTCAAAGCAAGAATGAAATGCGATGATCAAAATTTAACATATTATATTAATTTTTCAATTTAAAGTTTTGAAAACTATAAATGTTGTGAATATTGATATGTATTTAAAAAACATTTTGTAAGGAATTGTGTTGTATTTATGATTATTTTTTTCCTAAAACTACTAATGTCATTTAATGTGTTTAATTTATGTTTAATTAAATATTTGTCTCTAAATTTCTTAAAAAGTTTAAATAATGAATTTTGTTTCGAACATTTAATTTAACATTCAATACACACATAAGAACAATCTACACATAATGTAGTAGTATTCTTTTATATTATTTTATTTTGTATTTTTAGAAAATTATATTTCTATTATTTCGAAGCCAATAAATTAACATTTGAATCACATTCATACACCTTTGTATTCCAAACAATTCTCATTGAAATATTGTGATGAAAATTTGACAATTTACATTATTTTTAAATTAAATCGCTAAAAAGTGTTTTGAATTTTGACATGTAGTGAAAAAATTATATGTAGGGAATTGTGTCACCTTTATGACTATTTTTTCAAAAAAGTATTAATGTCATTTTAGGTGTCGAATTTGTGTTTAGTTAAATCTTGTTTCTAAATTTTTTGAAAAAAATAACTAGCTAATTTTGTTCCCAACATTTAACATTTAATGTACACATATGCACGAAAACAATCTACACATGTAGTAGTGCCCTCTTATATTATTTTATTTTTAATTTTTAGAATATTATCTTTCTATTTTTTCCAAATCTAATAAATTAATATTCAAATCACATTTATACACCATTGTGTTCCAAACAATTTTTGCTGAAATGTGGTGATGAAAATTTGACATTTTACTTGTTTTTTTAAATTAGTGTCTTAAGAATTGTGTTGTCTTTATGACTATTTTTTCAAAAAACACTAATGTCATTTAATGTGTCAAATTTGTGTTTAATTAAATTTCTGTCCTAATTTTTTTGAAAAAGTTAACAAGTAAATTTTGATCCCAACACTTAATTTAGCATTCAATTTATACACACACATGCAATTTCTACACGCACATACGCGAGAACAATCCACACATAATGTAGTAGTACCTTCTTATATTATATTATTTTTAATTTTAATATATATATATATATATATCTATTTTCTTCTAAAGCCAATAAATTTATATTTGAATCTCATTTTATACACCTTTGTGTTCAAAAAAAAAAAAAAATCTCAAATTTATGTAAAATAAAAAACATGATATACTCTTTTGAAAGGGAAACATCCTTGAAGTCTCCACATATTTGTTATAATTTTTGGGTTGGTAGTTTTTGAGATACATATTTTTTTTCTAGGGACATTCACTACTTGAGAGAATATATATATATATATATATATATATATATATATATATATATATATATATATATATATATATATATATATATATATATATATATATATATAAACAAATAAATTAAAAAGTATACCATGAAATTAAAAAGAGAAAATTATGTGTTATTGAATAGAGGATTCAATGGGGAGTGGATATGCACTAAGTTCGCCACCTTTCTTGTAAAAGTTGAAAGAATTTCACTTCTTATATATTACAACTCCATGAAAACTTGCAAAATTTGGAAAGATTCTTGATTTTCAAGCTTTCAATCAAGGTATAGATCTCAATCAATGGTTTGAAAATACCTCTACTAAGGCCTTTAAAATCCTTTAATTGAGGTATTTTAAAACACTTAATTAAGGTGCTTTTGGCACAAAAAAAATATTTTGGTTTAAAAGTCTTAATCAAATTTTTGTTTAACACCCCCATGAAAATCCCTATGTTGTATTTGTACATATTTATATTAATCTATTGAGCCAGGTTGTGATGGGTTGACATGCCCCTCTATATATCTTTATTTTTGGGCCTATGTAAATATGTGTATGTGTTTTAAGGCCAAAGTGCATGTGCTATTCAATCCAATGAGTCTGTGAATGTAATATGTAAATCACACTCATATTAATGAAATACACCACTATTAAAACAAAGCTAGACACAAAATATGGGGGGTTAGGAATCCAAAAGAGGGATAGGTGAGGGGGTGTAACCATGACACGGTTCCTAACCCATTGAAATAATATTTATTTCAAAAGTGACTTTATGAACATAACTCAAAGTTATGATGACATGGTATGAGCCTAAGTCTAAAAAGTAAGAGGGAAGTGTCTATGTGATTTCTCAAGTGATGGAGGTGACTTCCTCATGCAACGTTTGGTGGAAATATCACATGCATACTGAAAGCATATTCCCATTATTCTCTCATTCATTTCATGATCATTTGACTATTATTTCTCCCTAGTTCATTGCTAATTCATTGTTGGTTCATGCTACAAACCTTTTTGCAAGTGATATTGTAATAGCCATTAGACTTATAACTTGGTAAACTTGTGTTGAACTCCTTAGCAGAATTATGTGGCCAATTCACCTTGCTTGTCTTCAGTAAGGCTGGAGCTTGGAGGGGGCATTAGTTTAGGATTTCCTAATGTGAGGCCTAAGGAGATCCTAGAAGTGTCTTGAGGGTAGCTAGAACTACTAGAGCTATAATATTTTAAATTTTCCTAGCTAGTTTGTGTTGGAAGCCCAAGTAGCATAGTGGCACGTCTCGATGGGCTGCGAAGATAGAGAAGGTGTGCATTACCTTGGGTTGTGTAGGCTGGGAGATGTGGGACTATAGTTTTGGAGGCTGCTAGAGTTAGCACCAAACATAGTAATTTTTTGGTATTATTAATATGATTGTAGTTGGATCTAGGTGATCCTTTTGCATGGATGAGTCATAGCCCCAAGTTGGGAGTGACCCACTGCTGAGAGATTTAGAGTAGTGAGGTATGTGGTTGGGTAAAAATTCTAAGGTATATAGCTAATTGATGGATAATTATGAAGATCAGCATTCTTGTGTTCCATGTGTTGGTTATTTGATGTAATCACCTTGTTAATTTAGTAATTATACAACACATATTTTCTATGTCTGGTAGTTGTTATTCATTTTTCTACATGATCTCATACATGCATACTTGTAACATATGTAGGGTATGGTTATGTATAAATAATCCAATTGATGGATAATAAACCTGATTGAATGGTTGATGGGAATTATATATGTATTAAATTTGTGGATATCATTGACAAACAATCGATCTATGTACATGGTAAAATTGTCGTCAACAGATAATCCATGTACATGGTCGACGGATAGTCAATCGTTTGTTGATCCACATACATGGTTGACAAGTATTCAACAAAGAATTGATCCATGTACATGGTTAATGTGTGGTTGGAAAACACTTAATCTTTTTTTCCTCGAGAAAAAAAGCATAATTTTATTTCAGCAGGTGTGAACAAAATTACAATGTGTGGAAAACACTTAATCTGTATAGGTGGCTGATGAATATTTTATGACCTAATGTATTCATTGACAAATGAGCTAAGTCGACCTTTGGGGGGGAATTGTGAAGGAAAAAATTGGTATGGGAATACAGGGGAATGAAAATTTGTGTTTTCCTAGGTGCCTTGTACTCTTGATAGTGGGTAGAGGGCATTGGGTATGCTATATCAAATCTCAAGGTCCAAACAGTAGAACTTCATTGGGTTGGATACTATAAATTATAGAGTCGACCCTAAACAATTATTGAAAAATATGATCAAGTGAATCCACTACTTAGTTGATTTACTTGTTACAATGGTCACTTGATTCAACTAGCCTATATTACTTGTCAATTTTCCTAGACATTTGACAAAGTCAAATGTTTAGTTGACATACTTTATGTGGTCAACTGAACTGACTATGTAGTCGACCAATAGATTTCGTTGGTCGATCCAACTTAATAGTCAATGTGTTATTTTTTATTAGGGATATATTTTCCTTTGATTTAGATAATTGAATTTCATTATTTACATATTGAGTTCACCCCACGACATCATAACATTATTCAACAACATATGAAACTATATTGAAATACCAATATTATCTGCAATGCAATGGAACATAAAGGAACAATAGAAGAAAAACATTCACACATAAACACACCAGCATTGGTCAAAGACTAGGGAAAAACCCCACAAGGGGGGAAATCCTTTCAAATTATTCTTCTTATTAGATTTCCATTGAATGTTTCAGCAAAGAGAGAGTACAATGATTTGTATCTTCAAATACAGAACTATCCAACAAAATCAACAAAATAACATCCAAGAGCTAGACCCAACAATGCTAATAATAAAAAAACTTGATTCAGAAGCAACACTGTTACCGATGAAATAGGTAACCACACTGTTACCTACTTTTTTTTGGTAGCATAAAAAGCACCCGATTTTGAAAAGTGGTGATGTAGAATCACCTTTTTTTTTTTTAAGCACATTTTTGACACTCTAATATTTTTATTTATGAAGTATGAATATTTGTTTTAAAATGTTAGTGATTTTCATGCTAATTTTGAAACGTATTGATGCAACATCAACCTTTTTTTTTTAGAGTGGTGATTTTCATGTTGGTAATAAAACACAAAACTTAGATAAAAAATATATATATAAAAACAATTAAAAAAACCAATAAAAATGTAAAAAAAAAACAAAAATATTCGAAAATTATATCAAAAGAAATGACAAAATTTGAAAAAAAAACACATAATTTAAAGAAAAAAAAAACAAAAATTAACAAAAAAATTTAAAAAAAAAAACATCAAAAACATTTTTTTCTAAGTTATTAAAAAAATCCATATAATTAAAAAAAATTAAATAGAAAATTTAAAAATAATTTAAATTACAAAATTAAAATTTAGATAAAAAATAAAATAAAATAAAAAAAGAAAAATTTAAATTAAAAAAAGAATAATAATAATAAGAAAAAAAAACACTAATTTTAAAATAAATAAATAAAAAACAAATTAGAAAAAAAATAAAATTTAAAATTGAAAAAGAAAATTAAAACAAAAGAATTATAATAAAAAAAACTATCATTAAAAAACAAAAAAAATGAAAAAAACCACGTGCAAATAATTAAAAAACAAATATCCATAAATTTACTGTTTTTTTTTAAATGAAACAATTTATAAATTTTAAAAATGAAAAACCAAATAAACTAAAAGATTAAAAAAAAAAATTTAAATAAATTAAAATTTAATAAATTTAATGAATAAATTTTAAATTTTAAAAAATAATTAATCTAAAATATTAAATTTAAAAACAAAAAAACAAAAAAACAAAAAAATTAAAACAAATTAAATTTAAAATTTAAAATTTGAATTAAAAAAAAAAAAAAAAAAAAAAAATTTGAATTTAAAAATTTAAAAAAAAAAAGAAAAAAAAAAAAAGAAAGAAAGAAAGAAAGAAAGAAAAAAGATCGTGGTGGCGCCGCCAATCGGCCTCCCACCCAGGTGGTGGCGGAGGCCAGCCTCTGATAAACCAGATGCCTTTTGGACAAGAGAGAAGTATTTTGTGGCTGTGCCCTATAAAGAAGGCTATATTCCTTGTCCTCAAAAAGCCAACGCTAATCACATGAGCCCAAAAGATCAAGAATTATGTAAACAAGAAATAACGCAACTGCTAAAATAGGGACTGGTCGAAGCATGCAAAAGCCCTTGGGCTTGCCCGACTTTTTATGTCAACAAACATAGTGAGCAGAAAAGAGGAAAAAAGTGATTAGTTATCAATTACAAATCTCTTAATGAAGCATTTCTTCCAATCAGGTATCCACTTCCTAACAAAGAGTTTCTACTTGCCAAAATAGCAAATGCAAATTTTTTCAATAAGTTTGATCTGAAAAGTGGGTTTTGGAAAATTGGCATTCTTCCTGAAGAAAGGTTCAAAACAGCTTTCACGGTGCCTCATGGTCAGTTTCAGTGGACAGTCATGCCTTTTGGTCTTAAAAATGCTCCCTCCGAATTCCAGAAACGGATGGAAGACATTTTTGGGCTAGAGGAATTTATTATTGTTTATATTGATGATCTTCTTGTTTTCATTAGAGATGTAAATATGCATAAAGCTCATTTAGAGAAGTTTTATGATTTAGTCTATCAGCATGGGCTAGCACTTTCTGACTCACCAGAAAAATTTCAGATTGGGAAAGTCAGCATTGACTATTTAGGCTTGCATATTCAACAAGGCCATATAAAGCTGCAGTCACATATCCTCATGAATCTCCTCAAGTTTCCTAATATTCTTCCTGATATTAAATCTTTGCAGAGATTTTTAGGCTGTCTGAATTACATTAGACAGTTCTATGAGAAACAGGCTAATGATGTCAAAGTTTGCAACAAAGATTGAAGAAAGATCCACCTGCCTGGACTCCAGAAATGACATTTGCAGTAAAGAAGATTAATACTAAAGTCCAAGAATTGCCAAAATTGAAATTTCCAGATACTAATCTTCCTTTTATTCTAGAGACAGATGCTTTTGATCACACTTGGGCAGCAGTGCTATTGCAAAAACATGGAAGAAAAGAATTGGTATGTGCCTACACTTCAGGATCTTTTGATGATACATAAAACTTACACCACTTAACGGGAGAACTAGACAATGCAATTTAACTCACAGAGATTGCAGAGATTGGACAAAGAACCAGATAGCTCTGATACCAAATGTTTAGAAACTGACATAACACACTGAAACATGTAAGAAAACACTGAACTTGAGAATTCAGAAAGATACACACTGAATCTATTATTTTTTCGAATGCCCTCACCATATTACAAAGGATTCATTTATAATCTAATAATAGGTAAATCGGTCAGAACTTTTACCGAATACCGGAGACATATGGAATCTACTTTCGGTAAGAACGACATGCAAGAAGTCTTATCGAAATAATGGTACTAAAAGCTATTAGTACTATAAAGTTAGAATAGACAAAAGATTCGGACAAGTGGGGACAACCACTTGTTATCTCGTCCCTTGGAGGCTAGGCCATATGGGGACCGAATCTTAACACAATATCTTTTAACATGATGGCTGGAATCTAGGACATCGGCTCTTTACACAAAAGTTATAATTACACAGTGGAGGATTTAATGGAGAATCCCACGGAAATAAAAAAAGCAATGATATCTAAGAGGGATCACATGATTTTAATCACTATTGTCCCATTCTTCATAATCTTCATCATTGAATCTATCTTCTTCCAGCTGTTCAAGTCTTTATTCAATGTCATCGGCCATAATATCAATGGGAACAGATTCATCTAACCAAGGTGGTGCTTCTTCTCGAAAACAACAACAAAATGGGAAGGAAAAGACATTTGACGGACGGTGTCTTGGATCCATTGAAATATTTCCACAAAAACTGACAAATAGACGAAAGACTGGCTCAGGATGATTCTTATCTCCATCTGTCAAATCCACAAGAGTATCTTCATGTACAAATTCAAATTCTACAGTATAGCCATTTTGTGCTGAAATATGTAATTCCCAAGTGAGAGTACTAAGAGTTTCAGGGAAATCACTATGCTCATCCAAGTGACCCTAGGCATGTATTTAAACATAAAAAGTTTAAACCATGGACTCCACCAATGCTATGATCTGGTTAACTGAGATGCATATGCTATGAACTTGACATAACCATTTATCCTAGCTCTCTGATGCATAATGAAATAATCTTGCCAAGACCAATTAGTACCTTGGACAAAACCGAAGAATATAGGTATAGGCTCATGGGAAAGACCATAAAAAACATTCCAATCTCTATTTCTATATGGAAGTTCGCTATTATACCCTAACATGCAAGACTCTGAATCAAACCATTTTTGTAAGACAATCTGCATTACTTCAGGTGGAAGAGACTTTATCCTAAGAACTAAACAATCCCAACAAAATTCATATTTACATTGACAACAGACTCTGATAGGACTAGACTTAACAGGACTTTTGCTTGTTAAAGCTTCTCCTTGTAGTGGTCTGAACATTTTGATTTCTTTGATCTCAGAAGCTCCTTCTCTAGTGAGCATATCAGCTAAATAATTTTCAGCTCCAGATTTATAGACAATGTCGAAGTCAAAACCATCAAGCCAAAGTGCCCATCTCAAAACTCTAGTGCTTCCTTGTTCAAGTAATCTCTTATTTGTCAGAATTCCTTTCATATGTTTTAGATCAGTTCTTACAACAAATCTGACACTTTTGAGGAACAATCTGAACCTTTTGATTCCTCTCTTAACAACAAGAATCTCTTTATGGGAGGATGGATACTTTATTTCTGTATCATCAAAAGATCCTGAAGTGTAGGCACATACCAATTCTTTTCTTCCATGTTTTTGCAATAGCACTGCTGCCCAAGTGTGATCAGAAGCATCTGTCTCTAGAATAAAAGGAAGATTAGTATCTGGCAATTTCAATTTTGGCAATTCTTGGACTTTAGTCTTAATCTTCTTTACTGCAACTGTCATTTCTGGAGTCCAGGCAGGTGGATCTTTCTTCAATATTTGTTGCAAAACTTTGACATCATTAGCCTGTTTCTCATAGAATTGTCTAATGTAATTCAGACAGCCTAAAAATCTCTGCAAAGATTTAATATCAAGAAGAATATCAGGAAACTTGAGGAGATTCATGAGGATATGTGACTGCAGCTTTATATGGCCTTGTTGAATATGCAAGCCTAAATAGTCAATGTTGACTTTCCCAATCTGAAATTTTTCTGGTGAGTCAGAAAGTACTAGCCCATGCAGATAGACTAAATCATAAAACTTCTCTAAATGAGCTTTATGCATATTTACATCTCTACTGAAAACAAGAATATCATCAATATAAACAATAATAAATTCCTACAGCCCAAAAATGTCTTCCATCCGTTTCTGGAATTCGGAGGGAGCATTTTTAAGACCAAAAGGCATGACTGTCCATTGAAACTGACCATGAGGCACCGTGAAAGCTGTTTTGAACCTTTCTTCAGGAAGAATGCCGATTTTTCAAAACCCACTTTTTATATCAAACTTACTGAAAACATTTGCATTTGCTATTTTGGCAAGTAGAAGCTCTTTGTTAGGAAGTGGATACCTGATTGGAAGAAGTGCTTCATTAAGAGATTTGTAATTGATAACTAATCTCTTTTTTCCTCTTCTCTGCTCACTATGCTTGTTGACATAAAAAGCTGGGCAAGCCCAAAGGCTTTTGCATGCTTCGACCAGTCCCTGTTTTAGCAGTTGCATTATTTCTTGTTTACATAATTCTTGATATTTTGGGCTCATGTGATTAGCGCTGGCTTTTTGAGGATGAGGAATATATCCTTCTTTATAGGGCAGAGCCACAAAATACTTCTCTCTTTTCCAAAAGGCATCTGGTTTATCAGAAGTACAATCTTGCCTGAGTAATTCAACATTTTTAATGTTTTTCTAGATTTTAGAAAGATCTTGCAAAGTATCCTGAAGATAATCATTTTCATGAGGAGGAATGATTATCTGATAATCATTTTTAGCAGGTATCTCAACCTAACCTTCTGGAGTTGTAAGAATAACAGCTTCTTTGGCAAATGTAACAGGAAGATGTTTTTTGAGAAAATCCTGTCCTAGTAGCATATCCGATCCAGTATCATAACTATACAGAGTAACATAAGCAAGAAATTTTCCTAAAAATACAGGAAAATCAGGAGCTATATGATTTATTTCCATAATTTGTTTATTGACTTCCCTGAATGAAAGCTTTGTTGGTTGCCAATAGTAAGCAGGGATAGCTCCATATTTACAACAACTAATCATTGCACCAGAATCTATCTGGGCATCTAGAGTGTATTCCTTCATTTTAGGCAACTTTATCTTAATAGGAATAACCACTCTATCTCCAATGCTTAACACATCCATCAATTCAAGCTCTTTCTGTTTTAATGGTAGTTCTTCTGGAATTTGTTCCAACAATAACTTTGAAAGAGTAGAATTGCATTCATCATATCTAGCCAGATAACTTTGAAGCTTAGTAGAAAGATGTAACATCTCAGATCTAGTTTGATGTATAGAAGATTCAAGTGTGGCTAGTTCATTTTTAATAGTAGCAATGTTATCCATACCTGGTACTGATGATGATTCTTTATTCTTCATAGGACGAAACATTGCTTCTAACTCTTGTTCTAATAGATATTCTTCCTCTGCAAAAAAAGCCTTGCTTTTGGAGGGGAGTTGGCTTTCAAGCATTTGAAGCTTATCTCGCAACCTTCTTTTCACTGTTAGCTGACTTGGTTCTAGCTGAGAAAGCTGAAGCTTTACTTCTTCAATCTGTAACTTCAAATTATCAGAAGAAAAAAAATGGAACATTTTTATTTCACTGATGAATGTTTCATCAGAATCAGAGCTATCTGAATCAATTCTTAGAGTATTCATACACTGTAATTCATTAGATTCAGATTCTGTGGAAGAACTGCTGGAAATTTCGAAGTATTCTCCATCTAAATGAGATATAAGATCCCACTCTTTAGGATCATGTACTGTGGAGAAAACATCCATAATTTTAGCTTGCTTCTTTGTCTTTTTTGCTTTACATTTGTTAGCAAAATGTCCTTCTTTTCCACAAATAAAGCATCTAGGATTTCTTGCAGGCTTAGCTCTTTTTCTAAAAACTGTTCTTCTTCTTTGCTTATAATGGGGTGTATAATTCTGCTTCTTGGAACTATATTTCTCTTTTGAGCAATAACAAGTCCTTTTAGTGCTTCAATTCTTGGACTTTTTATGACACCCAAAGTCATATGTCTTAGCAAAGTTATTGCATGCAGCCTCCCCGCCCGCCCAGCGGCCGGCCTTTGCCACCACCTAGGTGGGAGGCCGATTCCGGGAATCGCCCTCCCTCGGCGAGAGGCCGATTCCGGGAATCACCATGAGGTCGATTTCGGGAATCGCCCTCTCGCCGCGGGAGGCCGATTCCGGGAATTGCCCTCCTGCCCGGAATCAGCCTCCCGCCGCGGGAGGGCGATTCTCGAAATCGGCCTCCCGCCTAGCAGCCGGCCTCCGCCGTCACTTGGGCGGGAAGCCGATTGGCGGCGCCACCATGATCAAAAAATTCTTTTTATTTTTTTTATTTTTAATAAATTTTTATTTTTAATTTGATTTTTTTAATTCAAAAAATTTAAATTTTTTTTTTTAAATTTAATTTTTATATTTGAAATTTAATTTGTTTTAATTTGTTTTGTTTATTTTTTTTTTTTTTTTTTATTTTTTTTTTTTTATTTTTTTTTTTCTAAATTATGTTAATAATTTTTATTAAATTTTGTATTTTTTTTTTATTTAATTGATTTTATTATATTATTATTATTATTATTATTTTTCATTTTTTTTTTATTAAATTTTATGTTTAGTTTTTTCATTTAATTTTTTAAAATTTAGTAAATTTTGTTTTTTTTTTATAATTTATTTGAATTTAATTTTTTTTTTTAATTTTTAATTTTATTATTATTATTTTTTTAATTACATAAAATTTTTGTATTTTTATATTTCAATTAAAATTGTGTATTTAAAATTAGATTTTTTTTTTTTTTGTTAAACTTAATATTTTCAAATTAATTTGTTTTTTATTTTATTTTTTATTTAATATATTTATTTAATTTTTTAATTTTAATTGATTTTTAAAGTTTTTTAACTTTTTATTTTAACAATGTTTTTTTTTTCCTTTATATTTAAAATTTATTTTTAATTTCAAAATTTATTTGTTTATTCATTTATTTATTAAAATTATATATATATATATATATAATTTAATTTAATTTGTTATTTTAATATTAACATTTTTTTTTTAAATTTAATAAATCTAATATATATTTAATTTAAGTTGATATATATATATATATATATATTTTATTTTTTATAATTTAAATTTAATTTATTTTTTAAAATCTATTTGTTTTTTTAATATATATTTTTTTAAATTTAATATTTTTATTGTATTTTATTTTTCATTTTTTTACTTAATTTCAATAACGTTTGTTTTTTCTTTTTTTCTTTTTTTTTTTAATTTAAAATTTAATATATTTCTTTAAATTTAATTTTTTATTTTAAAATTTAAATTTGTTTTTTTTTTAATTTAATAAACTTTTTCTTTTTCTTTTTTAAATTTAATTTCTATATTTTATTTTTTATAATTTCTTTCTTTTTTTTAACTTGTTTTTCTTTTTAATTTAATATTTTTATTTTTTATTTCTATATATTTCGAAATTTTAATATTTAAATTTTTATTTTTATTTTTTATTTTTTTCTTAAATTTTAGGTTTTTTTTAATGTTTGAATTAAAATTTTTATTTTTATTTTTTTATTCCTATATATTTTTAAATTTTAAGCTTTAAAATATTTTTATTTTTTAAATTTATTTTTTTTCTTAAATTTTTTTTTTTTTTTAATGTTTGAATTTTAAAAATTAAAAAATGTTATTTCTATTTTTAAAAATGTAAAAAATATGACAATTTTTTTTTTTTTTTTGTTATTCGAGCGTCAATTGGTTTTGTTTTGAGGGTGTTTTTTCAATCCTTTTTTCAAGAAACAATTTTGTTTTTAGCATAATTTTATAAAATGTTGAAATTTGACCTTCAAAAAAAACCAAGTGCATTTTGGAATACACTTTTTTTGTTTTTGGGGTGTTTTTTCATGTGTTTTGAGTCTTTTTGGGCTAGAGTTCCCGTTTTGAGGTCAGGTTACCTATTTCATTGGTAACAGTGTTAAGTCTGCGGTCAACTATCAATATCTGTGGTCAACTGTTGAATTCTACGGTCAATTGATGAAATAGAACCCTAGTTTCGAGTCGCATGAAGAGAGTGTATGTGCATTTAGTTGAAACCCTCTAACCACAATCATAAGTCTGCGTTCCTGCGGTTGCAATAAAAATTTCCTTGTGACAACCTGCAATTATAATCGAGAATTCCTTGTGACAACCATGTGGTTGCAAATCAAAACCCTATATCACATGTGTGAGATTTATACCCTACAATCTAGGACCTGTACAAACCAATCTCTGCAAAATAACCTCAAACCTGTGCTAGCCAAACCAAATTAGAGGGAAAGAAGAATGCTTAATGAATTGTCTTCGAATGTGGGTCACTTGACTTGTATTTATAGCCATCCATGGGTGTCCAATTTCTCCCTTGGGCCGACCTGTCCTTTTTATTTTTGTTGGTCAACAAACATGCATTATATTATCGAAAGAAAATTAAGTACAAAAATAATCTCCCAATACCCTTTCTTCTCACTCCAGACAAATTTAGAAAGCATAGGGCTTAGAGGAAAACATTTACACCCAATATCAGACTTTATTCCCACTAGGCTTAGTGGCCATACCACACATGTACCAAAATTAAGTCACATCTACAATAAGAAAATAATCTCAAGGAGGCGGATTGGGTGGAAAGACAGGAGGGTAGCAAAGAGAGCTCCATGATCATGCATATGGAAGTCAGTGTGTTAAATCCTCGCCTCTAGAGTGAGAAGGTGATCATTGATGCATCGGTGGTGTCAATGGAGGCTTTCCAGATTGTCCAAGATTTCATTCTAGACATGTTGCACATCATTAATATAAGTCACCAATTCGTTCTGGTCCTTGCAGCGCTGGTTCCTCATGCTATCTATATTCAATTGAACATTGTGCAGTTGGTCTGCTATCATGTCCAGGTTGACTGGAGCTACAACTTACCCTAGAGAGAAAACATGATAAATGGTCGCATCCTCTTTCGTGTCCCAATTGGTGGCGTCATCAGAGGACGAGTGGTTTTCGTCGTTATGTGGTTGAAGGACTTCATGGGCAGCACCCCCCCAACGCGGATGATACCTTTGGCGAAGCATTAAGGTGAGCCAAGGGCAGTTGCAAATGAACCCGCAATGCTTTCCACATGTCTTACAATGTGACCTCCTATTTAACAGAGAAAACCAAATAGAACGGAATAAGAAAACACTAAATCATTTACCAGACTCCACCGGCCCAAGCAGCACAAGACCACAATTTCCATAAATCCCCTGCGCCACCCTAGAGAAACCTTGCGCGAATTGTTTCCCTCCTGTCGAGAGAAGCGTAACCCATCAGGCTAGAGGGATAACTAGAAATAATTATCATGAAAACTTCCTTTACAGTGCCGAAAGAAATGACCCGAAGCACTCCCCCCACGACACTAAACTAGAGACGATCCACAAGTAGAGGTACCAGAAGTGCAGAGTAGATCCCATTTCAACCTCCGTGGGTAGAGTTGGGCACACTAACGACAAACATAGAAGACCCTAGTGGAGACACAGTGCCCCAATCACCCACTGCATGCCAGGATCCCATGGTCCTCTCTAGGACGAGAGCTCACCTTTCTCCAAACTATACCATGTCGCACCTCCCTCGTCTGCCCAAATCCATGATTATTGTTGATTAAACCACAATTCGAAACCCAAATTCTCTACAAACCCCCACCTCACCGCCCAACACAATACACAAAGAACCGTTCCAGAATTCCAAGGGAATTTAATGATGCAACTAGCAAGAAAAGTGCCCACTTGTTAGGTATTAATGATGCTCGGGGTCATTATGATGAACGCAGTGGGCACATGGAAGTCAGGCGGGATTCATACACCACTTGATCACCACACATACCAACAGTTCCATCACCCCCATCAGGGAGGGTTGACCTGTCCTTTTTTACACGTGGGTTTCCATAATAAAAATATATGTTTCCTCAACCAAATTAATTATTCCAAGGGCTAAGAGGGGTCTTCCTTGATGAGGAAGATTGTCCAAAGGAGGGAACCTGCCAAAAAATAACACTCCCTCTCAGCTAGGGAGAAATTACCAACTACAACATATGTCTCATCACAAATATCTTGTCATCATTAAATTTTTCCCATCTCTGCTCATCCATTCTCATCTTTGATCATCTTTGTTATGCTCATACGTTGAACACTCTCAAATCTAAAAGAAGAATATTTTTACATCGGAGGGGAGCCCAATATACCACCCTATATCAATTCGTGAGCCACTTCTACCACCTGGAATCATTGCCAACAATAAACCAATGTTTCTACATAGGAATCTCTACTAGTGAGGAGCCAATGCTACAACCTGAGAAAATTTTCCAGCGGGAAGAAAATACTACCACCAGGAAACCACATATAATAGGAGGGATTCCAATTACCTTATGAGGTAAGGATCGTGCCCATCCCACTTCCTAGAAATAAAAGGATGGTTACCACTTACTATAAATGGTAAGGATCACACCTATCTTATTATTTTATGATCTTCCCAACTTGACCCTCAAATTCATTGGTAGAACACCTGCATCTCTAGCTTGAGCAGGATGCCACTTACCATAAATAGTAAGGATCACACCTAACTCAAGAATTCAACACCCTTTGGCAAGACGTGTGGGAAACATAGATTCCAACGAGGCTATACTCTGCTAAACCAATATATGGGAGAAACATCTTCCACCCTATAGGTGATAGATACGGGTGATATCCTATTGTCTAGAGTTCCCTTAACCCAGGAGCCCTACATCTCAATTCCTCACCTAGGAGCTCAGACAGGGGGGAAGAGTCGGCTCAGTTTCCTCAATCAGCTCAGATCCTTACTCCAGAGGGTCACATCCATCAATCCATGTTTCTCTTTTTAGATTAGAAACATATCGATGTGCTCATATCTGGTACAAAATTAACTAGCTCACTAAAGAGTTCAATCACACTACCTCATGCATTTCCAAGAGCAAAAATCCTCTGATTGATTATTCATGCAGGACATAAATTCAAATATAATGTTGGAATAAATACTTGTCACAAAAATATATTGTATTCATCGTCCCTCTCATAGAGGATGCAACCACAAGCTTAAGCTTGTCTCATATAGCATCATTGTCTCAACATAAGGAGATATATCAGTCCCAACAATATACGAGATTTTCCACCAATCAACTCCCACCTTTTATTACCGCAACATATCACTGTCACAACTAGAACTTTCTCAAACAATAATCCAAAGAGCTTCCTCAACTAAACTGCCCCACAACTAGCCATGCTAGCAACAATGTACTTAACCTTAGTCGTGCTTAAAGCTATGAACTTCTATTTCTTGCTCATTAATTACATAATTGTATATTCCAAGCTAAAGAAACACAAAAATGTTCTCTTTTTGTTTCCAACCCAATCATTAGTGTATCCATGCAAACTCATATCTCTGGAAGTATATCTCACAATCTTTCATCTCAAACTTAGAGGCCAGCTCCCTCTTACACTCAATCATCAGAGTCTCACTACCTGTCAAGAATAGATTGTCAACATATAAAATCAAAATTGGAAGCATACCTTGGTTCAACTTATAGGTTTGGATCATAACTTCTTCTAGGCTTCACCAGATAACTGACAATGCGAACATGTCAGGCTCAAGGAGCTTGCTTCAAACCACACAATGCTTCCTACAAACTTCATCAAGTCCTGTCAACATCAAACTTCATCAAGTCATTCACATGATCATATACACCAAGGACAAGTCATATATTCATTGTGAGTTTCCTACAATCACAATATTAGCTAATACATTCACATTATTTATAATAAGTCAAAGATTATGTAGATATTAAAAACTTCCATGTTGATAGAATGCTCCATCATTTGCTTCATATCTATATGTTTTTCATACTCCTAGTGTGCTTGTAGTCTTGTGCATATGATTTTAGTTTTTGTATCCTAAAATCTAAATTGCACCCATAGGCTTGCTTCCATGTGGTTGGGAGGCTTATGACCGCACCCTTAAGCCTTTCTTCTAGTGGTTGGGGCTTGGACTAGGAGAAACCTTGTCTGCTAATTAGATCATAACTTTCCAAAGCTACTTCAACAACATCGGATGGTTATTCATGACCAGAATTATTCCTTCAATAGTCAAGTGTATTCTTTTTAAATAATGATAAGTGTTAGGATCTCATCAAGAGTTTCTTCCTCTTAATGGGAAGCCTCTTCAATCATCATTATTTGCGACATCAACTTTTCTAAATGTTAGATCATAAACTATATTGGGTTCTCAGACATATATCATAACAATTCATCATCACATGTACATGTCATCAAACATTCATCAAGGGATAATTTCATTTAAATGTATCTTCATACTTCAAGGATCATAATCACAACATCAAGTCACGACATCCAATTTTACGACTTGTCAAATTTACTAAGATTAACAAAACCTTACCAATATCAACAGGAGAATCAATCTTATTCTCGCACTTACATCACAAGCATTAACAATATGATCAAGTTACCATAAGTCAAAATAAATGTTTCTAGTCAACTTTATAAAATCAAGAAACCCACCATGTCTTTCTTAATATCAAGGTCCCCAATATATCACATGTACTAGAAATCAAACTTACTTTCATATTCATGCATGAGTCATTCATTATACCTTAGGGTTTACCTTTCCATCCACTATTGAAACTACTAATGTATTATACATACCTTGTAGTATTAATGTACCTTTGCAGCTTGTAACACTTATTTGTCATTGGAATCTGTAGTACTTTGTCAAATTTCCACTAGTTCTTCTCTTCCTGCAGTAGCTTTCTTTTCCTGCAAATTAGATGATCCTTAATAAGGATCTTCTTATCACATCTCATCTAGAGGTTATAATAATCCACATACTCAAATATGTAAGAAGCAATAATTAAATCAATAATTTTGAACAAGAATAGAATCATAAAGAAGTAACATAAATCTAAAAGGTACTTATCTTTAATGAGAAGTGAGCATATTCCTCTTGAACCAACCTTTCCTTCAATATTTCCAACTACTTTATCAAAAAAAAGGCCCAAATGAGACTAGCCCAGCTAAGGTTACACTAAATCTGACACAAGTTCTATAACAACTTCTCACTAATCATGTTTCAAAACTACAAAAATCAAGCCATTATCTTATCTCAGTGTTTCTTCCAAACCCTAATCTCATTTTATCCATCAAACCCTAATAAACAAATTTCTTAGGATTTCCTTCAAACCATAGCATTATTTTATGTCTCCTCCATCTTCTCTTGCTTCCATCAAATGTGTCTTCTTAGGGGTGATCCCAATGACTTTTCTTCAACCCAGCTCTGATACTATGTTAATTTTTGGTAGGGCTATATAGTTATTTGCTTTAAATAATTGTATTTCATTATTTACATATTGAATTCAGCCCACAACAACATAACATTATTCAACATCATATGCAGCTATATAGAAATAACAATATTATCATCAATGCAACAAAAATAAAGGAATAATAGAAAAAATCATTCACACATATAGACACCAAGATTGGTCGAAGAATAGGGAAAAACCCCACAAGTGGGAAAACCCTTTCAAATTATTCTTCTTATTATATTTTCATTGAAAGTTTTAGAAAAGAGAGAGTATAATGATCTATATCTTTAACCATAAACTATCCATAAAAATCAACTAAACAACATCCAAGAGATGAACCCAACACTGTTAATAATTAAAAACCGTGATTCAGAAGCTTTTGGTCAACTGTCAATATCTGTGGTCAACTAATGAAATAAAACCCTAGTTTTCATCCATAAGGTGAGAGTGTATGTGTGTGCGGTTGAAAACCTCCAACCACACACATAATCATGCATGCATGTGGCTGCAACTAAAAATTCCCTGTGACAACCCTGCGACTGCAAGTCAAAACCCTAAATCACATGTGCCAGTTTCAGACCCTGCAATCTCAAACATGTATGAACAATTATTTGAAAAAAAACCTCAGACATGTGTGATCCAAATCAAAGAAGAGCGAAAGAAGAATGATAAATTAATTTTCTCCAAATGAGGGTCAATTGAATTGTATTGATAGCCATCCGTGGGTGTCCAATTTATCTTTTGGGTTGGCCTATCGTTTTGTGCACATGTGGTTTTCCATAATAGAAATATAGTTTTCCTCAACTAAATTAAACTCTTCTAAGGGCTAGGAGGAGCCTTCATTGATGAGGAAGATTTTCCAAATGATGGAATTTGTCCCCGACCTTCCAAAAATTAACACGACAAAGGTGACCATTTAGTCAATTTTCCTTTATGAGCAACTAGCATATTATTTTGGTTGACATGCCTTATGACCAACTATCATATATTTTTATTCAACCCAACTAATAGTTGATTGGAATATTATATTTTCCAACCTAACTGATGGTCAAGTATTGTATTATTTCAATTAATACAACCAATGACCAAGTGATGCAAAATTTTAGTCAACCCACCAATTACTTACTAGTGTAATATTTTGGTTTCAACCCAACGTATAGCTAACTAACGTATTATTTTGGTTGACCCAACGTATAGCTAAATAATTTATTATTTTGGTTGACCAAAGGGATCGATGCATAATTTTGATTAACTTGACCAATGACCGACTGGTGTATCATTTTGATCGACCTAACCAATGGCATACTAATTTAATCATATGGTCAACTCATCTTTTCATTCAACTAGAATATACATTAGTCGACCCAATCCATAGGTTGACCAATCGACTATTTAATAAACAAGTCCTTGTAGTCAACCATCATACTACATTTGTTGATTGGCTAGTTTAGTAGACATGCTAGACCATTTTACTCGTTAAATAAAACTCACCTACAAGTGTATATTTGGGTGAATTGGTTCAACAAGGAACTTACCTGAAGGTTAAAAATTTGATTTAATACATCAAATGCCTAAAAAAAGGTCAATTAATGAGTTATTGTAATGAAAAATCTTATGAGTTTTAGCTCTCAAACATTTGGATCATTTTTTAGGCCCTAAACGACTTTTTTAGGCATAAAAAAATTCAAGGACTTTTGGTGCTTGTAGCACACATATTCCCAACCATATCAAACGAAAGAGATCAGGGAGAGCTTATGATGTGATATTGCAAATGAAAGACAAATTAAATATGAAAAATTAGTGAAGGGGATAAATTAGGAACAAATTTACTTCTTGGGGGCATAACTTCTTACTTAGAGTTCATATTGGGACATTGAAGTAGTTTGTGGAAATCACTTAGATGGTGGAATCAATCCATCGAAACAAATTTGAAATTTGGACATCCTAACTTTTAAGGAATTATCCAAGAAATGTTTAGTCAAATTAAATGGGTTAGACTAACAAAACTTGAAATGACCATAACATTTCTCCCAACATGTAGATTTGATAAAATATATAGTTTATGGAAATCTAATAAATAGCATAATTTTATTTTCCACTTAGGATTTCCAATTGAGTAGTAGTATAATTTCTCAAAAAATCAAAATATATCTTCTAGTGGCCTACAAGGGTATATATATATATATATATAAGGGAATAACTATGTGCCCATAGCTCATAATTGAATAAAATTTATATCATTGGAAATCTCTTGATGAGTAGAATAAATTAAAAATTTATAACTCCATGTCCTTAAGATGATTTAAGGGGTTGGATATATATATATATATATATATATATATATATATATATATATATATATATATATATATATATATATATATATATATATATATATATATATATATGCATTCCCAACCCCTTAAATCATATTAAGGACATGGGGTTATAAATTTTCACTTTATTCTAGTCATCAAGAGATTTCTAACGATATAAATTTTATTCAAATATGATCTCCGAGCACATAGTTATTCCCTTCTAAAAATTTTACATACTAAGCACCATGTCAGAATCATTGCCATGCATGAGATACATAGTAGTCCCTTTGCTCATGTGTCATCAATATATAGTGCTAAATCAACAATATGTGGTTGACATGTGGAAATACTCTACTCACATGTCACCACTACACTGGTCCATCTCCTTACTAGACACGTCAATGGAACCACCCCTTGCATCTAGATTTGCAATTTTCCTTCAATATTCATTATAAGAAATTTTGGACTTATATATGCATCTGGTATTTCCAAATCATTTGAATCCATTTTGATTTAGTATGTTGAGATTTAGTATGTCGGTTTTGTTGATTTTAATTTACAAATTCTTTCAAATGCTTATATACTTTAATCTTGACATATTTTATATCCTCGGTCCCATCATATGAAAATATCATTAATTCCATCTATAGCTCTTATCAGAATATAGATCTTAGAAAACTTTGAATCCTGCCTCTAACAAATGATATATTTTAGACTTTCCATCCACAACTCTCAACATGTTCCAAATATCATACAAATTTGGATCCCAAGTCTCATCACTTGAAAGATCCTACAAGAACCATCTATAGTTCCTAACAAAACTTGGATCTTGATAAACTCCAGTTCCTGCTTTAGACACTTGGAAAAATTAATATGATTTATCTCTATTAACTAAGGGTTTTGTTACCCTAGCCACTATCCACTGGGAAGATTGAGGAATGACAACAAAATGTTCCAATCCAATTAGTGAACTCCACATGTAAACCCCCATTGTGGATATCTCCTAGTCACATCCCCTACCAACCTATGTGACTAGGGGTTGGGATAAAATCCCCCAATCCCAAAAATTTCCAAATCATCTTGAACCAATGGAAAATTCTATGAATTTTAAAACTTTCGATAAGCTATTCAATTGATTTCAGAGGATTGAAATTAACTCTAATAGGGAAAAATAATTTCCCAAATAATTTTCAAGGTTTACAAACCTTCAACATCCTGTGAAAAAACTATGAACACTACCACTCTCAGTTACTTCTTCAATAGAGGACATGAATTGGCACTTAAGTGAATCCAAACTTCACCTAGTGGAATGAGGCTCTACTCACTTCTCTAGGACTGCAAACTCACATTACTACTCTAACTCTTACAATAGAGAGGCCATCATTTTGGCTTATTTATAGAGGAAACAAATTCCTCTCAACAAAGAAGAACATTCAAGTCTTCTTGTCACCAAAAATGAATACAACCATAAGTTTTTCTTGCATAGATGACCTAATAAGGGTCATTCACATGACATAATACTTTGAATAACCTTGGAAATATGCTTGATGAATTAGAACATATTTAGACATTAGTAACCAACATAGTATATTTCATGAAAAATCATTTCATTAAAAGAGAAATAATTACTTATCTAATTTCCTAAGCTCTGTTGGAAATTGAAGATAGTAGAGCCACTTTCTACCAAACCATAGGCTAAACAACACTACAGTTTTCTTGTAGTTGGCCACCCCTTAGCCATATATGATTCCTTGAGAGGAAGAATAACTTAGGTGATATCAGGGATGCAACCATGATAGAGAAGATGAAGGATACTCCCTCTCATACACATGAATTAAATGTGCTAATTTTTAGCCATCAAGCCAAGGCCCATTATATTTCATAATGTTTCCACTCTGATCTTGCATAGCACAAAGGGATTCCTTCTCTATTCCAACAGTCCCTCAATACTTTTCATTTCTTAGTTCTTATCTTTCATAAATCCATCAACTTTCTCTTCTTGGAAACTCTTTTCTTCAATTTTTGGCAACGTATTAAATAAAATGCATATTACATCAATTAAGGTTTGTTAATATGTTCATGCTAGCCATTTCTAGCATCATATGTCTTAATTACAATTACAAAACAAGGAGTTTAAAAAGAGGTGTCACACACACACATCTATATAAGCGTGTGTGTGTGTGGTTTTATTTTTAAAAAAAAAAAATTCTCTCTAAAAAAATTATTCTATGCACATTATAGAGTTAAGGCATGGATAGATTAAGCAGATTATATAAGGGAAGAGAAGAATCCAAATGGGGACTAGAGAAATGGAAAATGTTTAAGGGTCCTACAACCATAAAGAGGGAGAAGCTAAAGTAATGAGAATTGGAAATGTTGAAATGAACTCAAATGGTCATGGATAAGACATAGCAGAGAATCATAGATTGGTTGAGACAAATGAGAAGTTTAAATAGGGGATACTAAGCTACAAAGCTAAGAATAGAATATTGATTATAGTTCAAGAAAAGTAGCAACTCATTAACAAGCAAATTCTAAAGTGTCTAAATTATTTGCATAAAAAAATATAACATTGTTATCCAAACAAGAGGAGGAATACAAAGCATATGATAGAAGCAGGGAACCCAAAGATTCAGATCAATCTAGGACTGCAATATGGAATTAATATTATTCCTCAACACAATTAGTTGGGTAAGCATACACATTCTTAGATTTTGATAGTAGCCAAAATATGTCACTATCCAGAAATGAAAAAATGAAATGTAAGAATGATGATCTGAAGGAGTTGTTAGGGTCCTATAATTCCTAGGATCACAAGGTGATTGAATTTTTTCTCTCAGTCATATGAAATTGTAAATAATATTGCATTTTGCAAATGATTTCCAATATATATATATATAAGTTTTAAAAAAATGAAAAGAGGGTTATGAAAAGAAAAATAAAAGAAAAATGAAAAGAAAAGAAAAATATAATAAAAGAATAAAAAATGAAGATGAAAGAACCCCATGAAAAAAAGAAAAATGGGTGTGAAAGTGATGCAAATTCAAATGCCACTAGAAGAAAAATAGTTTGTTTTGAAAAATAAAGTAGGATGTTGTGTGCAGCTTGTTTTAAATTCCATAGAAATAAATCCTTGATTAGGTCATACAATGTAATCATGGTCAAACATATTTGAATTTATGTCATTATATTAGAGAAATAATTCAGTCAAATTGTTTAATATTGGCTAAAAATAGCTAGGTAGATGAAGAAATTTTTCCAATTGTGTAAGCTAGATCAGTGATGTAAATGAATAGGTTAGCATTAGATTAGATATTTCCCCTTTCAAAGAAAAAATAAACAAAGTTTTGCACATTTAATGCACCCTTGGTTAGTCATAATTAGCCTTAGTCTAGGAACGAAAAGGTTTCAAAAGTATTTATTTATGTTTTGTATCATATGCGCATATATCCAAAGTTTAGAAGCTAATGTAATAAGGTTCACAAAAGAAAAAAGAAAAAAATTCGTTTGGCGGGTAAGTAGCGCACACCAACCGACAATCTGATCGCCATCAACCCAAATCGATGACCCAAAACGCATTTCGGCCCCACTGCCCTTCCTAACTTTATCGATGGAGGGGGGGTCTGAAAAGCGGTTTGTCCCCCCTCCGGGCCCATGCAATGTGTCAACCTCTCGTCATTTCGCAACCCCCCCTCTGCATAATACTTATAGCCTCTACCCCCCTCTGAAAACCATCAAACCGTTACTCTCTCCCTCCAACGTTTCCCATGCCCTCACCTCAATTCTGCTCACGACACCTGTCCTATTTTTTATGCATTGATTTCTCCCAGGATTACCATTTACGCCTCCTAACGGAACTGCGCCCCCAACAGATGTCTACTGCCATCATAAAAACCTCCCAATTCACTCATTTTACACCATTTTCATGCATTTTCATTCATCTAAATCATATTTGCTCTTTTTCACACTTTCCCTTGCACAGTGAGAGCGTCTCGAAGCTGGATAAAGAAAACAAAGAACGTAGTGAAACAAAAAGAATTGCCACCAATTGTCAACTACTATCAATTTCCTAGTAACTTCCCATTGTCAACCTTCTTTCTTCTACTGTTTGAATTTTTAAAATTCCTCCAAAGAAAAAGAATAATTATAATTCAAACAACCCAATGACTCCTCCTACCATTGATTTTGATCATGTCCCTCTTGCTTATAGAGACTACAATATTGAAGAACCAAAATGTGAATTTGACGTATTCAAATTGAATTGTTGGCTGGAAGACAACTACTTAGACTAGAGTGATGAAATTGGACTCTGTGAATCCAATTATCCCCTATATATGTTTCCTCAGACCTACTATTTCCCAAAGTTTGTCCACAAACTCCATGCTTGTTATTCTCCCAGCTAGAGGGCCATTGTAGCCCACAATGGAGAGGTTTTGTTCACAATTTCCCCTGAAACCATAAATAAAATGTTGTAGATCCCTCAAAGAAGTTCCAATACCCCTTTCTTAGTGGAAGCCCTGAATGACCTATACCAGAAATTAACCTTTTCTAAGAGATCACATATTTTTGAAATATTTTTTTCTTGAAGATGCCTAGTTACCCAAGAAAAATCCACCCTATTCCTCATCCATGTTTCCAAACCATTCTAAATAGATTATCTCCATGCTATGATTTTTGTTAGGGTACGATTCCAATGAATGGGTAGATGAACCTATCCTAGGTTTCCTATCCATTTTCTCCGCTGAATAAAAGCCCTATGTAATTTTTAATTTTAGCTAATTCCTTGTTGATAACATCCATGAACAATTCCTTAAGTTTCTAACTGAAGGAATGTTCAAATATGCTTCAAATTTGGTTTACATGTTATATTTTATCAAGCACACAGGTTCCCATTTGTACACCAAAAGCTAGATGAAGAAGGAAATCCACAGTCAGTCATTTTTTGGACTTCCTTAGTGAGGAAGGATTTAGAGGAACACAACTTCAAAAATTATATTGATCAGTTCATTCATCCAGCCATATGTTTGTTGAATAGTGAGGTAGAACCCAGGGTCAGTGACAAAATTTAGAAAATTTTACACCTAAGTGAGCAGGCCAAAACAGGAGACTGGTACTTGTACCAAAATTACACTGAAATAAGAGTGTATGGGTGTGAACTTCCACCCTACAAGCTGCCTAAATACCCTCCATTGAGAGTGTTTGCATTAGAATACATTAGGGAGACGATCAATTCATATGAAATTAATTTTTTTGTAGCCAAGAAGAAATCTCAGTTCCTGATAAAGGTTGAGATTGGACCCTTTATTTGCAACAACAGGACAACAGGCAAGGAGGTAGGCATCCTCCTAAACCAGATGAAGTTCCCCTTAAGCTTCACATGGTCATATGACCCATTTGGCTTAATTTATAAGCTAAGGATGGAACAGAAGACCACTCCTTATATTCATACACAAAGGCCTGAGATTGAGAAATACATTAACCAGATTGAGTGGGAAGAGAACACTTTACAAGAAGCAGAAGAGAAGCTTCTGTTTACATCTACTTCATAGACTCCCACCCCTCGGGAAAAGATAGAGAAAAGACCAGGGGAATAAGGCTCTCCTTCAGTCACAGAGGTCTCAACAAAAAAATTTAAGATTTACAGGAAGAAGATTAAAATAAATCCTAAAATATATTTTCCAAAGGAGGGAGAACAACCAGCTACAATAATTCTAAAGGGTCCACATTCTTCAACAAATTCAGATAGTGTATTTACAGGGTCTCCAGTAGCATCAACAGTTTCGCAAGGGAATCCATACTCAGCTCAAACATCAGAGTTGATCCATGGGTAAAAGGAAAAGAGAATTTTTTATAAGTATAAGGAAATGAAGCTTAAAAATCAGCTCCTTAAAAGCAACACTTATACTATATTATAGAAGAAAAATTCCACTACTCAGAGTAGACTTTTATCAGCTTTTGACACAGAGAAGGGAAGAATGTAGATGGCATTCTTGCAGGCTCAGATCCCTCATCCGAAAACAACAATAGACTATAAAAATAATTCCTTTGAATTTGACAGAAAAGACATCCATCCTATTGGTCAGATGTAGATGCATAAACAAACAAGGGAAATGATATGTTCCACCTTGACAAATACTGCAATGAATGCTTATATATTGAAATTTTCACTCACCAATGTCCAATCACAATTAAATATTGAGAATATATATTCTCTAGCAAAGGATAATAAGTTGAAATCCTTAGAAGACTTGGTCATCAAAATAGGATATGACCCAGCCAATGTTAAGGAAGAAGAAGTATGTTGACATTGTAGCACTCAGGAAACAGTTGAAATTACCAGCCATTGAGGATTCGCAGACCAAATAAATAGGAGAGATAGAGAGCCAAAAAGAAGACATGCTCAAGCTAATTATGGAGAAAAATGCACAAATCAGGAACACAGAAGTAGATATGGACAAATTAGTGAAATAAATGGAGCAGAATGCACAGTTAGCTACAGTCCCACTTGAGGCTATACCTCTTACAAAAATACCACAAACATGAATGGTTACCTCAACTACAGTAGGGGATTCTACATCTGCAACATCCCTAACACAAGACTTATATGTTGCTGGAAAATTGACAAAGGCTATGTAGGACATGTCCATATAAGGAGAATAAATAGAAAGGTTACAAGGACATGTAAAGGCCCTAGAGGAGCAGAAATCAAGGATTGAAGCCTCACATTTGGCCGAAGTATAGAAGCCTCAGAGACTCACTCAAATACTACAACAATTAGGGAAGGAAAATTCCATGGCTAAGACCTTAGCACAAGCTGAAGAAAACATATGGATAGATATCCATAAATCCATGAATGAGATTTGTCCTTCCATTCAAATTATATTTTAACAGAATGAGTTAATTCATAAATCTAAGGAAGTAATTGTATAGATCAGAGAAAAGCTAGGAGACAAGCCAACTAAAGCCACAAACGTCATCAGACTTTTGAATTCCAAAAACAAGTATGAGTTAGAAAAACTGGGAATTGAGGATAGAATTGAGACAATACTGGAGGTCAAAAAAATATTAACTAAGAAGAACCTCAAGTTGCAGCTAGAAGAGAAGTGCCAAGTTTTGGAAATTGGTGTCAACAGGTTCTTCAATAGATTTGAAGTGTTGAATAAGAAATGGTTTCCATGTTTATTTGTGCTAAATGATAAATTAATCACCTTGGATGATTATAACAATAAGTTGACGGATGTAGCTAAGGATAGTTCCAAATTTGCAAGTATACAAGGAAGCATTGCAGACAAAGCTTTCCTTGAAACACTGGAATATGATTTAAATATACAACATGAGATCAAGCACATTTTTATTACCAAACCCACCTTTTCCAAGTATATAAAGGTAGATGAGGTTTACAGGAGATTGCTTAAGTTATCCAATCCAAGTGTAGAAAGGTGGAACAAGTTATGTGAGTTACTTGAGTGAAAAGGGTAATTCTATCTTCAGTAACATGACCAACAACACAACAAGAGTCAGAAGGACAGACCAACAACAACCTCCTCCAAAATAGGGTCAGCATTCGAGCAGTTCCAACCTATCCTATATTTTTTTAATCAAAGATGTAATCTATTTTTAGATATTCCTAAAATACATCATGATCTATCATGAAAAGATTTTTTGTAAATAAACTTATATATACTTCTCATTTCGAGGTATAGAGAGTTGATTTTTGCATCCAAGAAGGCCACTGTACATTTTCATTTTTTGTGGATTGATCAGTAATAAAGAAGACTCTTTCATATGATTCTTGTGTCAAAATGTTGGTGAAGTGAATCTCTCACTGTTTATGTGTTTATTTTCTCTTTTTTCCATGCTTATATATCCATAATCTGAATTATTCAACAGAAAATTGAAGAAAAAAAATTGTACTAAAACACATTCTGATTCTGGCTTTGAATAATTTTAATGTTTTCATCTGAAATTAAGTAAATGAATTCTTAATTTCTCTTTACTTAATGTAATTTCTTTCATCTCTTC
Source organism: Pinus albicaulis (assembly GCA_034641835.2). Lineage (NCBI taxonomy): Eukaryota > Viridiplantae > Streptophyta > Pinopsida > Pinales > Pinaceae > Pinus > Pinus albicaulis. Next base: position 987,380,970 of record CM076571.1, read on the forward strand.
TCTTACACTTCATTTAAATTTACAGAATCCAGTTATTTTGGCTACCCTGCCCTGTGAAGCCTCTTTATAAAAACTAAAACAAATCCAAGTTTACGTCATAGACTCCATAGCCCAATGGAAATATAGGCATTTAATCAACCAACAACAAAAAAAATCTCAATTCTATAATCCAAAACCTAAACTTAATAGCTAGCCTAATATTATTCAGAAAAACAAAGCTAAATCTGACAGAGAGATCCCTCTCTGGACTTCGAAGGGCTAGATTCCCAACTCCCAAAGTGGTTTTGTGGTTACCTCAGTAATTTCTCTTACAACCTCATAAATTATAGAGTAATAACATAGTGGCAACCATATTGGGGAAACGAACAAAGTTCGACTTCTAAATATACATTTCCTTAGTTTAAAAACTTTATTTCAGGAAAATTAATGGTTCAAATTTCAGAAATAAAGGTTCAGAGGTTGTAAACCTTGTAAATAATTGAGTTGTGTGGTTAAAATTTTATTTTTGGCTCCAAAAATAATTAACACTAGATCTCATCCTGATTCAGAACCTGCTAAGAGAAAAATTGTTTAGGAAGAGAAGTTTAGCTGAAAGTCAAGGAAGCAGTAGTCCCCCACCTAGAGAAAACTCTCTCCCTGAGAGTTTTGTCACTTTAGAGGATACTGAGTTCGATATTCCATTTAAACATATTCTATTTAGGAATAAGTCTGAGAGTTTTTTGGAGGAGACAATGCTTGATAAATCTGTTTTACAACCCTATACACCTGGAAGTCAATCTATGGAACCCGTTTTTAATTAGCAAGCCCTCCAAAACTTAGACAAATTACACGATCTAGTATCAGATTTTGATCAAGCTATACATGAGGCATATATCTAGAAATATGTTTAACTCTTTGCCCTGACAATAGCATCGTCTTCTGCTTTCTCTCGATCTATTCATCCTATATTAACTAGTCCCACTTCCTCTATAATTTCCACTACTTCTCGAATATCATTGCAAACATTGTTTCAACCTATAGTAGGAACTCCTACACCTACTTCCCTCATAACCACATCTATTGTTCATCCCCAAATCCCAATCATGGCAGCAAGGTATGATCCCCTGGTTTTAGCTGCTCCTTTACATAATATTCCACAAGAATATTAAACTAGGATTGCTCAATCTTATGGTATTGAACCCATCACTGCACAACAACATGTTGATAGAATGGATGATTATTCTAATCTTCAGGAACATGATGAGGAAGATGTAAAAATGAGACTTTTTGCTCAAAGTCTAACCGAGGAAGTTAGAAAATTATTCAAAGCTTTACCGACAGCCAGTATAAATGATCTCACTGATTTTCACCAATCATTCCTAAATAGACGGGAAATTAATAAAATCCCCCTTCAGATTCTATCAGAATATGAGAACATTAAAAGGGCCCCTGGAGAGAGTGTGCAGGATTATTGCACTAGATTTAACAATGTTTACAATGTAATTCCGGCAAACATTAAGCCCCCTCAAGGTTTAGCCCTGATTAAATTCACAGATGTTTTCGATGTTGACATGTCTTACCAATTAAGAGAAAGGAACTTTGCAACCTTGGAAGAGATGCAGATGGATTTTGTGAGTGTAGAGGCAAATTTGTTAGCTAAAATGGTTAATCTTAGGACTAAGAGGAGGGTAACTATAAAAGAAGAACCATATAATTCTTATGTTGATGCAAAAATAGATTCCCTAGTTAGAACCATGGAGAGAATGATGGAAAGAATAAATATAATTGATAGGGCCCCTCCTACAGAAAACCAACCTGGTCCCCAAATTTGAAATCCTGACTTTAAGAGAAACACACCCCAAGTCAAACATGGGAACGAAAAGGGCCAGATCAATAGGTGAGGCCTCCATTTCAAGAGAATTATGCTGATGAAGAGGGAGAAATAGTTGAATACCTTAATGATACTCAAATAAATTTAATGGTGATAGATGATAATGATTCCATATTTCTTACTCAAGAAGAAAAAAACATTTTTCTGCTTTCACAAACTAAATTTAACTTTGAGGAATCAAAATATAATAAGAAAGTTTTGAAAACGCAATTATGAAAGTTCATAAGCAGTATAACCTTAGGAGTTGGAAAACCACTGACAATCCTACTAAGAAAACTGTTGACACTCAAAGTAAAAATACAGCTGACACCCTTGCAAAGAAAAGCCGTGAGATTCCTCCTAAAAATAATGCAGAAATTCTAGCTAAGAAAACATTTGAGATTGCTTCAAAAACAACTCAAACAGATGTTCCATCCAGTGCTAGCCAACAGAAAGAAACCACCCAAAGATATGTTGTTTAAAAGCTATATTTCCTAAACCCAAACAAAATTCAAACATCCTTTAACATTCAACATGAATTAGCAAAGCTTAAGATACCCATTCCATTAACAAAGCTTATTAATAAGAATTCATATAGGTCACATGTATTGAAAGCTCTGAATATAGAGGAAGGTGCAGATACAGTTAACGTGACTGATGATCAACCTAAATTTTTTTTTGGGCCTAAAGTGGATGGAAAACGTCAAGAAGGAGGTACACCTCCATTCTATATTATTATAAACATTCATGACAAAATTCTGCACAATGCAATGATTGACTCAAGATCCTCATACAACCTTATGCATAAGGCTGTTATGGAAAAATTAGGACTTGATATCACTAGGCCGTACAAATATTTGTACTCTTTTGATTCAAGTAAAGTAAAATTCTTAGGCATCATTAAGTATTTGTGTTTTACTTTAGCACATATACCATCCAAGAGCTTAGTGATGGACATAGTTGTTGCTGACATACCCAAATATGACATGTTACTATCTCACTCATGGGGAGATAATTTGTAAGGAACCCTTCAAATGGACATGACCTATGCTACCATTCCAATGTTTGGTTAGAAAACGAGATTATATAGGGAAAACTTAATGAATTTTATGGTCAGTAGTTAGGATAAACCACACAATTATCCCCTATATTATATCCACTCAGACCTTGATTCATTCATTTTGTACAATGATGGAGACATGGAAAAACAAATTTCAAACTTAGAAACCGATCTTTGTGAAATTGAAGGAGACAAAACAATTATAGTTGAATATGATAAGAAAAATGAACCTCTATGGAATATGGAATTTTATGGACTTGTTAGTAAGGATTAGGAGCAAGAGTATGGGTTTCAAATTCACAAACCAACCATTCATAGGGACATTCATATAAGCTAAACTTTCAATGTACAAACAACATAGCTGAATATGAAGCTTTAATTCTAGGATTACAACTCTTAAAGAAGCTTGGTGCCAAAATAATTTCCATTCATGCATACTTTGGATTGATAATAAAATAGATCAAAGGAGAATACTCTGCAAAATACCCAAGATTAAGGGCCTACAGGAGTGTTGTCCTAGATTTTTTGGAATATGACTTGTAAGTGATCCCTAGAGGTCAAAACATCTTGGCTGATGGTCTGGATACTTCAGCCAGTACATGAAAAATTCCATACCATCCTATTCATCAATATATCTGGAAGTAAAAAATAGACTAGTTGTCCCAGACAACATCAAATATTGACAAGTTTTTGGAAACGATGAACAAATTAAAAAAAATTTACAGTCCAAAGATGAATTTGAGTGTGCTAACATAGATGTAGATTTAGAATTAGAAAACAATGTAGAAAATAATATAAATAAAAGTATAAATAGGATAGAATTAAAAGAAATAGATCAAGAACAAGAGGAATTAGAAATATTGCAATTTAAAGATAATTCTTTTCCTAGAGGGTTAGTCCCTTTAGAGGAATTGTTTGATTTTAATGATGGAGCCAAAAAGCCCAAAATTGAACCTACTGGAGCTAAAGTTGAAGACTGTAACATAGGAAATGAACAAGACCCAAAAATGATGAAAGTATCTAAATATTTACCCCCTGCTGAAAAGAAGAAATATATAAACTTGTTCAAAGAATTTATAGATGTATTTGCATGGAGTTATGAAGATTTAAAATCTTATGATACCAGCATTATACAACACAAGATTCCTATTAAAGAATATAAAAAACCTTTTAAACAAAAACTTAGGAGGATAAACCCAATGTTGATGCCTCTAATTGAAAGTGAGGTTAAGAAAATGTATGATTCCAAGATCATTGCGCCTTTAAGGTATTCTAAATTGGTATCAAACTTAGTTCCAACTAGGAAAAAGACAGGAGAAATTACACTTTGTGTAGATTTCATAAATCTTAATAAAGTCTCACTAAAGGATAACTACCCTTTACCTAAAATGGATCATATTTTGCAGAAGGTAGTTGGGCCCAATAGAATTTCTCTATTAGATGGTTTCTCTGGTTATAATGTAGTGCATCCTGAAGACCAAAAAAATAAAAAAATTACTACAGCATGGGGTACCTTCATGTATGTGAAGATGCATTTTGGCTTAATGAATGTTGGAGCTACATTTTAGAGAGAAATGGAGATTGATTTTGTTGATGAAATAGGCAAATTCATAGTCATATATCTTGATGATATCCCTGTTTTCTCGAAAACAGATGAAGAACATTTCCTTCATTTGAGGAGAGTATTTGAAAAAAGTAGGAAATTTAGAATTTACCTCAACCCAAAGAAAACATTATTTGGCTTAGAAGAAGGAAAACTTTTGGGACATATCCTTTCGAAAGATGGAATCAGAAGTGATCCCAACAAAATTGAGGCTATTTTAAAAACAGGTCCTAGAAATGTTAAAGAACTCCAATCATTCATTGGTAAAATAATTTTTCTAAGAATATTTATTCCTAATTTGGCAGAACTTCTAAGAAACATAACAAACATGTTGAGAAAAGACACAGAAGTAAAATGGAATATTGAGGAAAACCATTCATTTGATTAATTAAAACAAGCCTTAACACAAGCCCCTGTGTTAATCAACCTGATTTCACCAAAGATTTTCTTATTTTCTCATTTGCATCTGAACATACTATTGCATCAGTTCTCTTATAGAAGAATAATGAAAGACAGGAACATCCCATTGTTTTCTTTAGCAAAGCCTTAAGAGATGTTGAATTAAAATACAACATTATGGAAAAACAAGCATTTTCTTTCGTAAAGCAATTAAATATTTCAGAGTGTATATTCTTCATTCTCATATAAGTTCTTTTGTTCCAAACACTATGGTTAAAGATATACTGACCCAAAATGGTCCTGATGGGAAAAGAGGTAAATGGATTTCCATTATCCTTGGATATGACATTGAAATTAAACCCACAAAACTCATTAAAGGTCGGGGATTGGCTGAATTAATGGTGAAATCTAATTTTCATGCTTTGGATATTAATTTTGTAGCTGCACTTGATGAACAAGGAGAGCAGGTGACTCCACAAGTAGCAGAGGCTTTGCAACCTCTCCCTGGTATGTAGACCTAATTTTTGTATTACATCATTTACAAGCTCCTCCTAGTTTGACCAAGACAAAAGCTAGATTTCCTAAACTCAAAGCTATGAAGTTTTTTATTTTAGAAAATGATTTGTATTGGAAGGATGTTGGTGGAATTTTACTAAACTGTTTGTTGAAGGATGAAGCAGACAAAATAATACAGGAATTTCATGAAGGAGATTGTGGTGGACATTTGTACTGGAAGACTACTGCCAACAAGATTCTAAGAGCTAGTTTTTACTGGCCAACCTTATTTGATGATGTCCATAAAAAAGTTGCCTCATGTCATAAATGCTAGATTTTTTAAAACCAAAGGAAATTGTTGCCTTTACCCTTGAAGCCAATATCAGCTGAAACTCCTTTTCAATAATGGGGTTTGGATTTCATTGGATAAATTCATCCACCATCCCCAACCCATCACAAATGGATCCTCATAGCCACTGATTATTTTACCAATTGGATAGAATCCACACCTACAAGGTAAGATATTGATGTAGTGATTATCAAAATTTTAAAAAATAATATTCTTTCAAGATTTGGATGTCCAAGGAAAATCATCACTGATAATGTAGCAACATTTAAGTCAAATAGGATGGTGGAATTATGTATCAAGTATCATATCACTTTAGGACACTCGACTACCTATTACCCTTAGGGGAATGGATTAGCAGAGTTCTCCAAAAAAAGTTTCGTTAATATCATAAAAAAAAAATCTGCAAGATAACCAAAATTCATGGCACAACAAGCTGGCCAATGCATTATGGGATGAAAAAATTGCCACAAAGAAATCAATCAACGTGTCCCCATACCAATTAGTTTATGGAACAGATGATGTTTTCCCAACTTATTTAGGTGTCCCAGTTATGAAAATGTTGCAGGAATTATAGGTGGAATCAAATGAAATTCAGAGAATTATGAATCATGCAATACAACTACAGCAATGCAGAGAAGAAGTGTACAATAAAACACAAGTAATCTAGGAAAACATCAAGAAAATCTATGATAGAAGAAACAAGGTTGATGATTTTCAGTTGGGGGACAGTGTATTGAAATGGGATTAAAGAAGGGAAGAGAAAGGTAAGCATGGTAAGTTTGATAATTTATGGAAAGGACCTTACATAATCCATGCTTACAAAGGCAATACTGCATTTTTTCTTAAGGATATGGATGAAGAAGAGCTGCTTGATGGACCTGCCAATGGCAGGATACTGAAACATTAATTTTCACAGGAATTGGAGTATTTCTCACCAGAATCATTGTAAATATCATTTTTCTTTGTATTATCAATGAGTGGGTGACTTTTTGTCAGAAGTTGAAGCCCAAAGAGAAGGCCCTAAGCTCTTGATTAATTTTCTACCATAAATATAACAACAAGAAATAAAAAATCAGATGCAGAAAGGTATTGAAGAAGATAATTCAGGGCTATTGGTCAAAAATTCTTGGCACCTCGCAAGGAGAGTGTCATCCCCATCTGGAGCCACTATTAGGGTCCTATAATTCATAGGATCACAAGGTGATTGGATATTGTCTGTCAGTTATATGAAATTGTAAATAATATTTCATTTTTCAAATGATTTCCAAAAAAAAGGATATATATAAAAATAAAAGTAAAAAATGAAAAGAGGGTATATGAAAAGAAAAATAGAATAAAAGAATAAGAAATTATGAAAGAACCCCATGAAAAAAATAAAATCAGGTGTGAAAGTGATGCAAATCAAATGCCACTAGAAGATAAATACTTTGTTTTGAAAAATAAAGTAGGATGTTGGGTGAAACTTGTTTTAAATGCCACAGGCATAAATCCTTGTTTAGATCATACAGTGTAATCATGGTCAACATATTTGAATTTCTGTCATTATATTAGAGAAATAATTTATCCAAGATGTTTAATCTTGGCTAAAAATAGTTACGTAGATGAAAAAATTGGTCCAATTGTGTAAACTTGATCAATGATGTAAATGAATAGGTTAGCATTACATTAGATATTTCCCCTTTCAAAGAATAGATAAACAAGGGTTTTCAATTTTAAATGCACCCTTGGTTATTCATAATTAACCTTAGTTTAGGAAAAAATGGGAATGAAAAGGTTTCAAATGTATTTATTTATGTTTTTTATCATATGCGCATATATCCAAAGTTTAGGCACTAATGTAATAAGGTTCACAAAAGACAAAAAAGTTTTGTCGTTTGGCGAGTAAGTAGCGTGCACCATCCAACAATATGGTTGCCATCAACCCAAATCGACAGCCCATAACGCCTTTGGACCCCTCTGCCCTTCCTAACTTTATCAATGGAGGGGGGTCCGAAAAGCGGTTTGTCCCCCTTTCAACCTCATACAATGTGTCAACCTCTCATTATTTGGCAACCCCCCCTCTGCATACCACTTACTTCCACTACCCCCCTTAGAAAACCATCAAACCACTGCTTTCTTCCGCCAACTTTTACCGTGCCCTCACCTCCACTCAAATCACGACACTGGTCCTATTCGTTATGCACTAATTTCTCCCAGAATTATCGTTTACGCCTCTTAACAACATCGTGCCCCCAACGGATGTCTACTATCATCATAAAAACCTCTTAACTCACTCATTTTACACCATTTTCATGCATTTTCATTCATCTAAACCATCTTTTCTCTTTTTCAAACTTTCCCTTGCACAATGAGAGTGTCTTGAAGACGGATAAAGAAACTAGACCATGCAGTGAAACAACAAGAATTGCCACCAACTGGAAACTACCAACAATTTCCAGGTAACTTCCCATTGTCAGCCTTCTTTCTCCTACTGTTTGAATTTTCAGAATACCTCCAAAGAAAAAAAATAGCAATAATTCAAACCACCCAATGATTCCTCCTACCATTGATCTCGATCACGTCCCTCTTGTTGATAAGAACACAAATTGCAGAAGCAAAATGTGAATTCGAACTATTCGAATTCCACTGTTGGCTTGAAGCCAACAACTTATACCAGAGTGATGAAATTGGACTCTACGTATCCAATTTTCCCCTGTATATTTTTCCTCAAACCTACTATTTACCAGAGTTTATCCGCAAATTCCATGCTTTTTATTTTCCCAGCCAGAGGGCCATTATAGTCCACAGTGGAGAGTTTTTTTTCATAGTTACCCCTGAAACCATTAATCAAATGTTACAGATCCCCCAAAGAAGTTCCAATATCCCTTTCTTAGTGGAAGCCCTGAATGACCTATACCATAAATTAACCTTTTCCAAGAGATCACAGATTTTTGAAATCTTTTTTCCTGAAGATGCCCAATTACCCAAGAAAAATCCACCCTATCCCTCATCCATGCTTCCAAACCATGCTAAACATATTATCTCCATGCTATCATTTTTGTTAGGGTACTATTCTAATGAATGGGTAGATGAACCTATCATAGGTTGCCTATCCATTTTCTCCACTGAAGAAATTCCCTCTGTAATTTTTAATTTTAGCCAATTCCTTGTTGATAGCATCCATGAAAAAATCCTTAGGTTTCAAACTGAAGGAATTTTCAAATATGCTTCAATTTTGGTTTACATGTTTATATTTTATCAAGCAGGCAGGTTCCCATTTGCACTCCAAAGCTAGATGAAGAAGGAAATCCAAAATCAGTCATTTTTTGGACTTCCTTGATGAGGAAGGATTCAAAGGAACAAATTTTCAAAGATTATATTGATCAATTCATTCATCCAGCCATATTTTTGTTGAACAGTGAGGCAGAACCCAGGGCCAGTAACAAAATTCAGAAAATTTTACACCTTAATGAGAAAGTCAAAACAGGAGGTTGGCTCTTGTGCCATAATTACACTAAAATAAGAGTGTATGGGCATGAGTTTCCACCCAACAATTTGCCTAAATACCTACCAATGAGAGTGTTTTCATTATAATACATTAGGGAGATGATCAATTAAAATGAAATGCATTATGTTGTAGCCAAGAAGAAATCTCAGTTTAGGATAAAGGCTAAGATTGGACCCTTTATTTCCAACAACAGGACAACAGGTGAGGAGGCAGACATCCTCCTAAACAAGATAAATTTCCCCTTAAGCTTCACGTGGTCATATGAACCATTTGGCTTAATTTCTAAGTTAAAGGTGGAATAGAAGACCACTCCTTATATTCATACATAGAGGCCTGAGATTGAGAAATACATGAACCACATTGAGTGGGAAGGGAAAAATTTACAAGAAGCAGAAGAGAAGCTTTTGTCTACATCTACTTTACAGACTCCCACCCCTAAGGAAAAGACAGAGAAAGTACCAAGGTAATAAGGCTCCCCTTCGGTCATAGAGGTCCCAGCAAAAGAATTTAAGATTTACAGGAATAAGGCTAAAATAAATCCTAAAACATATTCTACAAAGGAGGGAGAACAACCAGCTACAATAGTTCTAAAGAGTTCACGTTCTTAAGCACAGTCAGACAGTGTATTTACAGGGTCTCCACCAGCATCATCAGTTTCACAAGGGAATCCAGACTTATCTCAAACATTAGAGCTGATCCGTGGGAAAAAGGAAAAGAGCATTTTTTATAAGGAAATAAAGCTTTAAAATGAGCACTTATACTCAATTCGGGAAGAAAACTTCCACTGCTCAGAGCATAATTTTATCATCTTTTGACACAGAGAAGGGAAGAATGAAAATATAGTTATTTCAGGCTCAGATACCTCATCCAAAAACAACAATAGATTATAAAATATTTCCTTTTAGTTTGACACAAATACATCCATCCTATTGATCAAATGGAGATGCATAAACAAACAATGGAAATAATATGTTTCACCTTGAAAAATACTGCAATCAATGCTTCTAGATTTCAATTGTCACTCACCAATGTCCAATCACAATTAAAGATTGATAAGATCTATTCTCTAGATAAGGATAATAAGATGAAATCCTTAGAAGACTTGGTCATTAAAATAGGATATGACATGGCCAATGTTAAAGAAGTAGAAGAACTCATCAAGAAGAAGAATGTTGACATTGCAGCACTCAAGAATTAATTGAAATTACCAACCATTGAGGATCCATAGACCAAATAAATAGGAGAGAGAGAGAGCAAAAAAGAAGACATGCTCAAGCTGATTATGGAGAAAAATGCACAAATTAGGAATGTGGAAGTAGAGATGGAAAAATTAGTGAAAGAAAAGGAGCAGAATGCACAGTTAGCTATAGTCCCACTTGAGGCTTACCTCTTACAACAATACCACAAACAGGAATGGCTACCTCAACTACATCAGGGGCTTCTACATCAACAACACCCCCAACACAAGACTTATATCATGCTCATAAATTGAAAAAGGCTTTGGTTAACATGTCCATACAAGGAGAAGAAATCAAAAGGTTACAAGGACATATAAAGGCCCTACAAGAGCAGAAAGCAAGGATTGAAACCTCACATTTGACTAAAGTATAGAAGTCCTAGAGACTCACTCAAAGAATACAACAATTAGGGAAGGAAAATGCCATGGATCGGACCTTAGCACAAGATAAAGAAAACATATGGATAGATATCCATAAATCCATGAAATGATATTTGGCCTTCCATTCCGTTATCTTTGAGAACGAGCCAGGTTAATTCCAAATTCCAAAGATGAACATATAGATTAGAAAATCAGGAGACAAATGGCTGACCCCTGGCTCATGTTGATTTACAGTTCAAAAACGAGCACACGGCCAAGGTGGGGACGAGGGATGGGCGAGACAATATTCAGAGGTGGAAAATATTAACTGAAGGGTAGTATTTAAATAGAAAGTGCTGAGTTGGAGATTGGTTCCAACGAATTCTTCAACATGATTTGAAGTGTTAGTTGAAAGGGCTTCTGATTTGTGGCATGCTAAGAATAAATTAATGATAGCTGGATGATTATAACAATAGGATTGTGGATGTAAACTGGATGATTCAGGCCAGAATACGAGAAGCATTACGGTATTTAAGCAAGCTCTTCAGGTAAGTTTAAATAAACAGAATTGACACATTTTTGTTATACAATCACCTTTGCCAAGTATCCCAAAGAAAGAATATAGAATTCTGAGAATTCAGCCTTAGTTATCTGCTTCAAGTGTAGAAAGGTGGAAAAGTTATGTGAGATATAACGGTAAAAAGAGTGCTATCTTCGACAACGGGACCAACATTGGAGTAAAGTCGAAGGACGGATACGGCAACTGCATCAAAAAATGAGAAGGTACTATTTGCGTGTTCTGTTCTCCTATGTTTTTCTCAGGGTAATTTGTTTCCCAGACATTTCTGACCATGCTACATTCTACATCACATGGCAGTTTGTGCTGTCTTTTACATATACTCTCACTTAAGTGTCAGTGGTTGGATCATTTGCATCTAGCCTCTGCTGTTTTAAGTTTCAGCCACAGTGGCAATAAGAACTCTCTTACGTTTCTTGCAGTCAAATTGTGTTGGTGCTGTCTCTACTATTTTGTGTGTTTATTACCTAAACATACCTCATGTGATTCATAATCTCAGTTATCCATAAAATTAAGCAACAAACTACTAAACACACTTCCCGGATACAGATTTAAAATAATTTTAATGTTTTCATCTAAAATTAAGTAAATGAATTCTTAATTTCTCTTTAATTAATAGAATTTCTTTCATCTCTTCTCTTACACTTTATTTAAATTGATAGAATCCAGTTATTTTGGCTACCTTGCCCTGTGAAACCTCTTTATAAAAACTAAAATAGATGCAATTTTAAGTCATAGACTCCATAGCTCAATGGAAATTGAGGCATATAATCAACCAAAAAAACCAAACAATCTCAATTCTAAGATCCAAAACCTGAACTTAATAGCTAGCCTAATATTATTTAGAAAAACAAAGGTAAATATGACAGAGATATCCCTTTGTGGAGTTGGAAGGGCTAAATTCCCAACTCCCAAAGCGGTTTTGTGGTTACCTCTATAATTTCTCTTACAACCTCGGAAATTATATAGTGATAATAGTGGGAACTTGGAAAAATCAATTCACCATAAGAAGGGTGATGAGCAAGAGGGTTATTTGTTTGGAATGCGAAAGTATCTTCATTTACATAATTACTCATGTAATTTGGAGGATATAATAACCATATATCACTTGGAAGGCAAAGCATATATGCGGCGGGACCAACTAAAGTGGGCCAAGAACATGGATGATAAGAAGGTAACTTGAAAGCAATTCAAGAAGTATTTTAAAAAGAAGTATCTATTAGATAACTATTATGTTAGAAATGTGCAAGAGTTCTTGGAACTCAAGCATGGAAATATGAAAATGGAGGAATATGAGAAGAAATTCCTTGAGTTGTTGAAGTATGTTGATTTTGTTAAAGATGGTAAAGTAAATATACACAGGATCTTGAGGATTTTGCTCCATAATATAGTGATAATGTCAAGTTTGATGAGACCAAGACTCTAGAGGAAGTATTAAAAACACCAAATATCTCTATTAATAGAATAAAAGTAAATATGCCTTCAAAAAGGCTCAGTATGAGAAGAAGAATTCTAAGGTGGAGCAAAGGAGGAAATGGAACACACCCACATTTTTCATGAATATTTATCACAAAAATTAGCAAGAAAAAACCACATGTAGTGAACCAAAGAAATTATAATAATTGGGCCCAAGAGGACAATATATCCAGCCATTAAGTGTTGGGTTGTTAGGGAGACCATATGTTTAAGGAATATCCTCACAAGGATTCCAAAATTAGAACAATGAAATTTTTTTAGGGAGATGATACAATAGAGGACATGGGTAGGAGAATTCCTATAATATATGTAGCCTTAGACAATAGGAAACTTAGTCATCAATCACATATGATAGAAGTTGGAGGTCTTTGTTGGTTCAACTAGCTATAGGGGAAAATAAGGGGATTACTGAGCTGGTAAAAGTGTGTCCAATATACATGAATGGTGTAAGTATCAAGACATATATAAATATTACTCCTTTGTATTCATATGATTTCCCCACAAGTTTGGATTGGTTGGAAAAGTATCATGTTGTCCTAGATTGTTATAATAAGGCATTCACTTCCCTTGATGAATAAGGAAACATAGGAAGGAGTGGTTAAATCCAAGACCTATTTCCATAAGGGAGATATTGAAAATTAAGATGAAGCAAAGTTTCAAAAATGGATTCCATATGTATGCATCCCATATAGAGGAAGAAGCCAAGGATAGTGAACCCAACATTGAGGATTACATTGTCCTAAAGGAGTATGAGGGTATTTTTAGTGATAATATAGGGTTTCCACCCACAAGAGATATCAAGTTTTCAATTAATTTGGTGAATGGAGCTACCCTAGTTTCAGAGACACCATATAGGATGAGAATACCAAAACTTAAGGAGTTACAAATCCAAACTGAAGTGCTTATAAAGAAGGATGCCTATACCCAAGTTGTCACCTTGGGGTGGCCTGATACTATTTGTTAAGCATACGGATGGTACATTTAATATTATGTATATAATTTAGGCAATTGAACAAGACAACAATAAAGAAAAAAATCCATTACGAAGAATATATGACTTGTTTGATAAACTGAGAGGAGCTAAGGTATTCTTCAATATTGATATAAGTTCTAGATATCATCAAGTTAGAATTAAAGAGGATAAAATTAGCAAGACAACCTTTATAATCATATATGGTCACTATGAATTTGTTGTGGTGAATTTCGGTTTATCTAATGAACCCACTGCCTTCATGTGCCTGATGAGTGGAGTTCTTAGAGAATTACAAGACAAGTTTGTCATAGTATTTTTAGATAACATTTTTGTATACTCAAAATTATAGGAGGAACATGAGAAAAATTTAAGGACGGTATTATAGGTACTTACAGAGCATCGATTCTATGCCAAAATGAGTATGTGTTACTTCTACCAAAAGTAGATTTATTATTTAATTCATATCATTTTGGAGAAGGGAATAGTTGTATACGTAGAGAAGATCAAAACTATCAGTGACTGGTCAACACCTAGACATGTGATAAAGATCAGATCTCTTATGGGATTAGAAATAAATTACAAAATATTCTTTGAGGGGTTCTCAAATATAGAACACCCAATCACCTCTTTGTAAAAGAAGGGTGAAAATGTTGAATGGGCCCAGGATTGTGAAAGGGCTTTCCAACATTTCAAAATACTTTAAGGAGTGCACCCTACATATAGATTAACCAAATGAGAAACTCATTATTTACACTGATGGATGGAAGGAATGGATTAAAAGAGTTGTTATTCCAAATGGACATGTAATATTCTTTGAGTGTTTATCCCATTAGTGGTGTATCATGAGTTTAGGAACTTTTGATATTTTGAGTTTCTTATAAGGTTGCTTCACTACTCTTTATTTGGCCTTGTTAAAAACATAAGAGTCTAGAAATTTGATTTCATCTAACTTATAAGGGGTGAATTTACCCATACCAAGATAACCTCCCCCTATTATGGATGCACCACAGTGTTGCACTTATTTTTAGGATAGGAATTCATAGTGTCCATGGCTCTTGAACCTATAGCATTCTCTTCTCTTTTATTTTCCTCTAGGAAGCTCCCTCTTATTTCTCTCTTATTCTATGTGGGTCAATGTAACACTTCCCAACCACCTAGCTGAGGTAGTTCCATCACTCAAACTTTCCTACAATACCATGTTAGAAAAATTTAACCTATTGATACCATAATTAACCCTAGTACCTGCATACTTGATGTAAAATTATACATAACACTTTGATGCAATATGATATGAAACATTAATATAATGTAAATATGAAAAAAAAACACATATCCACCACCACATATATAATTATGTCCAAAACACATGAGGAATAAGATGAACACATAATAAAATAATTATCTGACAGGAAGCATCAACTGATTACATACCTTAGATGTTCCTTCCAAGCATAAAATCCACTACTCTAGGTCTCTTAATAGTGGGTAACCCCTAAAAAACGACCATGAGTCCACATGGGGAAAGGATTTCATAAAGTCAAATATTGATCCGGATTGGATAATTATATTTTTTTCATTAATATTGATGCTTTTAGGGTGGAAAAATAAGAGAAATTAGCTTATAGGAGTAGTTTTAGTGATGGGACCTAGTTTGGAGAATTAGGGTCAAAAAACTTCTAGGGTCATTTTGAGGAATTAAATAACATTTTTAGGGTGTAAAACTTTGTTACTTAAGTGTGGAACCCGCTAGTATTATTATACGCTCAAATAAATTTCCAATGGTGTAATGATTTCATTAATTAGGGTTTGAACACAAAAGATATACCTCCAAGAAGTTGAGGTGTCATGTTTAACCATCATAATTTGAAAGGATGCCACATCAACCCCCATTACTCATGGAAAATGGGATAGACACATGGGAAACATGACTAAGACCATAGAATGGTTAAGTTATAACTCATATTGAGGGTTGAATGTGTCAAATTTAATCCATATTTGGTTATTGGGATGTGTTATAATCAGGTAGGAGGAAAATGGTTTTGGTTCTATTCTAGTGCATTTTGCTCCATAGTAGAACAAAGTACCTGTTTTTTGTAGCAGATCATTGTTCATAGGTCTCACTTGCTTGTATTTTCACCATTTCCATTTAGAGAAAGAGAGAGCAGAGTGACCTCACCTTCTAGCTAGATTTTCTCTCGAAGAGATTTCCTTAATCATATTTTAGTGTTATTATTGTTTGTGAGTGATTTTATTTTTATTTATTCTCTATTTTCCATATTTTTATATTTTTCATGCATAAGTAGAAAATAGTTACTTAATAAATCCATTAATATAAGGAAACATTAACTCTCATTGTCTAGATTTTGGATTTCACTAAATTTCTTACCAAATATGTTGTGATAAATTTTCCAATGAAATATATATGGAAAGTTATGGATCAGCTATGGTACATGACCAATAAAAAACATGCTCAAGTCCAACATATAAATCCCCAACAACACTCCTACCTACACTCTCTTGTCTCCCATTAGCCTATTCAACCCAATGTAGTGCAACCCCTTCTCTGCACCCACATTCCATCAGGTTGTGTCACTACCCTTATAAGGTTTTTAACTCAATTTGACCACAAATTATCCAAACCCTATGGGTTCCAATAGTTCTAGCTATCCTTAGGGGTGTCCAAGTACCCTCTATGCCCCACACAAGGACACCTATCCCTACAATTATCCTTCTAGGAATCCACCCTTACGCAAGGAAACCTAAGGAGAAGTGCACTCATACCAAAAATCATCTAGGATTCTTAGGGTACAGTTGATA
The DNA here is from genome assembly GCA_034641835.2 of Pinus albicaulis. NCBI lineage: Eukaryota > Viridiplantae > Streptophyta > Pinopsida > Pinales > Pinaceae > Pinus > Pinus albicaulis. Next base: position 987,397,652 of record CM076571.1, read on the forward strand.
TACATCAATTGCCTCTCCTAAGAGGAAACACAATATTCCTGTTGATAGAAATATCAAATTGAATGTTGGAATGATGGTTTCATAAGCATGGTTCCCTCAGACATGATAGCCATATAACACCCCACCTTTTACATTAAAATATTACAATACATTTTAATGTCAACCCATTTACCTTTATAACTTAGGCAAAGAATAAAATAATATTTTCCTAACTTGGCCTCGAAACATATTTGTACACAGAGCTGCAGGCCTAACACACTCATACACAAAGGTGTGTAGTCCTCAACAAAATGTGGCTTACCAACCTAATTAGCATGTATTGACTTACCAACCTAGGTATCATATGTGTTCAAAAATGAAACAAGAAATTCTCAATTTGATTTTGCCTTAATTCAATTGAGAAAATTTGAATTTTCACATCAGTAGACAACTTGGATGATGTTAACTTGAGTGACATGGCTTGTGTCACCCAGTTTACCCAGTAAATTCGAGTTGGAGGAGTTAGAGTTAAGTTTAGCATGTGGGATTGCTAATTTGTAGCAATAAAGGTCAGATATCTAAGGTTGTTTTCAGTTAAACTAGTTCCAACTGTTGGAAGAACTAGTGGAGGGTCAAGTTGTGCAGTGGTACTTCAGTCAAATTCAATGATAATCCAGTTAACTCATCAATCAAACAAAAATAGCTAGTGCATGTAGATAATTTGAGTTACCTAGTTGATATGGATATCCAAGGTAGTGTAACATCATTTATAGACCATTTTTGAATGTACATGTGTTGCATGCAGTCAGATGATCAGCGTAAAGGAATTGCGCAATCAATTCAAGGATTTTTCTAAATAATAGGGGCCTAATTCGTCAAGGAACAATGCAAGGAAACAGGAGCTCAATCCAAGGCATAAATTAAATAAGTATGGGTCAGAAGCCTTCAGTGAGCATAAAGATAGGTTGTGCACTTGCACCATGAGCTCAGTTGAGCAAAGTAACTTTTTTACATCTATATTTCATTTGATTAATGTATGAGGCATTTAGGTTTTTATCAGATTGTTTTCCCCAGATAAAAATAATTTTTGCATGTGTGTTATTTCTTCATGCATGTCTAAAATTTTTGTTCTAAATTGTGAAACAATGTCTGTATAATAGTAGAGTAGGTTTTTGTTTTGTGGTTTTGGTTAAAACTTCATGAGCAGTTGAAAATATACATCCTAATTTATGCATGGTATCATGTTTTGATTCACAATAAAGAATAAATTCAAATTTGTTTCTCAGAGGTGCGAACTTGGAGATCAGTGTTTCAGGTTCTCTTTAGAATTGAGAATATGGCTTTAAATGGACTAAGGCTAGAGAATGCCTTGGAAGGAACCTCTAATTATTTTTAATGGAAGGATCACATGGAGGCAGTATTTGATGATAATGGATTTCTAGAATACATAAGTCATATGTTACAAAACCTCAATCATATGATGCCCAGAACCTTGCTTAGTGGAAGAAATATGTACCCAAAGCGAGGAGAATCATATTGGAGGGAGTACAAGATCATATTATCTATAATCTCCACCGAATGAAAACTTCGTTTGCGATGTGGAAATCACTGATAGAAGTGTTCGAGAATAATAGTGACCATAGGAAGTTTGCACTCAAGGATAAAATTCGAAGTATCAAGATGCATAAGAATGACATAATTATGTAATATCTGAGTAGGTCCACACTGTTAACAAGGATGAAATTTGGGGGCCTGCCATTACTAATATTCACAGGTTTTAGCCCTTTTGGGCTTTCCCAAAAGTTGGCATAGCTATCAAGATTTGGTGAATGGGAGGGAGAAAATACCAAATTGGGAGCACTTATGGTACGATTTGGTTCATAAGGAAATAAGGTGGAATAGCAGAGACGAGAATTCATCCAAGGGCAAGGATGAAGAAAAATTTGCAATGGTTGGAAAGGAAAAGAAGGGAAAAGGGAAGAAATCCCAATCTAAACCAGAATCTACTCGAGGGGGCAAGAAGAAATATTTGTAAAAAATTAAATGCTTACATTGTCATGAATTCAGGAACTATACAACGAAGTTTCCACAGAAGAAGAAAAGAAATAATACCTCAGGAGGAGTAGCAGGTGAAGCCTTGGCTTCATAGTTCGAGCTTGACTTTACCCTCATTGCGTGTATGTCCAACACAATGATGGGGAGTGTGTGTTACTTGGACTCAGGTGCCTCATTCAAGATGAAATGGAATAGAGACCTTTTCAGTGACCTGGAGGAGAAATACTTGTAGATGCACATTGAGATGGGGGATGAATAAAGGTACAACATGAAGGTTGGTATAATCACCTTTCAGAGAGAGTCAAGATTCCCCCTCAAGCTCAAGGATGTCATGTTCATTCCGGGCCAAAGAAAAATCTTGCCTCTGTTGCAGTTTTGGAAGACAGTGGATATGATGTGATCTTCAGCAAAGGAAAGGAATTCCTTATAAGCATAGTCACGGGACAAGTGAAGCAGATTGGGGTTCAGGTGAAGAACCTGTACATTGAGCTAGATGTGGAGGATTGTGTTGCATTGAGCACAAACGCATAGAAGGTGCAGAGCTAGGACATCGGTGAACTTTGGCATAAAATACTCGGCCATTTGCATCATGGTGCTTTGAATATCATGTAGCAGATAACCACATGCCTCCCAAAAGGAGCACTTGAGCAGCAGGATATATGCAAAGGATGTATCTTCGAGAAGTACACAAAATCCTCTTTCCATGATCGAGATAGCAAGGTGCATGAAGTCCTAGAAAAGATCCACTCTGGTGTCTTTGGACCTTTCTCGACAACCTCCACTTCCGGGAAAAATTATTTTGTCATTTTTATTGATGACCTCACGGAAGTGTTGGATCATCTTCATGCAGTAGAAGGAGGATAAATTCTCCAATTTTGTAGAATTCAAAGGACTGGTTGAGAAAAAAATGGGCAAGAAGGTGAAGGCTCTCAAGAGCGATAATGGAGGTGAGTACATGTCAAATGAGTTTAAAAATTTCTATGCAAAAGAAGGCATTCGACGAGAGTTGATAACACCCCACAACACATAGCAGAACAGGGTGGCTGAGAGAAAGAACCGTAACATTGTGGGAGAAGCGAGGGTGATGTTGCATGAGAAAGGACCACCTCTGCACTTGTGGGCCCGAAGCATGCAACACAATAGTCTATTTGAAAAATCGAAGTCCTCAACGGATTTTGGGGCATGATTATACTAGAGGAGGCTTTCTCGGGAAGAAAGCTGGATGTGTCAAATTTTAGGATTTTTGGAGCCTGTGTCTACTACCATGTCTCCAAAGATGCCAAGAAGAATCTAGGGTTGACAACAGAGTTGGGGGTATTTGTGGGATACACAGAAACTCCCCACAGCTACCGTGTGTACTTTCCATCCCTCAGAATGAGAGTTGTGTGAAGGGATGTAAAATTTTATGAAGACTAAGTGATGTTTTTCTCTCTTGAGAGGGAGCTTCAGATCCCACTAGAAGAAGAGATTTTAGCTCCAAAGGAGGAACCTCAAGAATTTGTGGAGCAACCATAAACTGAGGAGAAGAGAGTTGAGATAGCCATAGAAGAAGGACCATCTAGAGAAGGCAAGAAGAGGACCCAGGAAGCTAAGAGAATTGTGCAGGATGCAAGGGAGAATGTGGGTGCTCCTTCAAATCAGATCAGGCATAGAAGGTGACCAGATCGGTACATTGGCTACATGGCTCGAATGACTCAGATTTTAAGAGACTAAGTCATCGTCATTCAAGGAAGCGGTAGAGAAAATTTTATGGGTTGATGCAATGGTGGAGTACAAACACATTGTAAGAAACAATGTTTGAAAAGTGGTCCCAAGACCAAAAGACAAATTAGTTGTGGGTTTGAGATGGATATTCAAGTTAAATAAGGAAGAAAACAAAAGCATAAAAAAGTACAAGGCTAGATTTGTGGCAAAGGGGTACTCTCAGGTTGAAGGGATTGAATATCAAGATACCTTTTATCCTGTAGCAAGGTACTCATCCATAAGATCAATTCTTTCTCTGGTTGCACAAATGGGGTGGAAGATCCACCAGATGGATGTGAAAACAACATTAATTCCTTAATGGAGTTATTGAGGATGAGGTGCATATTGAGAAACCAGAAGGCTTCGAGACATTTTATCGACAATATCATGTGTGCAGACTCAAGAGAGCGTTGTACGGGCTTGAGAAAGCACCCCATGCTTGGTACACTAGGATTGATTATCTAACCGGTTTGGGCTTCACAAAAATTGAAGTGGATGCAAACCTATATCATATTTTGGTAGAAGGTAAATTGTTGATTATTGTCTTATATGTTGATGACTTGATTTTAAATAGTGATGAAAAATTCATTAGATCTTGCAAGGAGGACCTTGCAAGAGAGTTTGAAATGAAGGAAATGGGTCTCATGCACTACTTCCTCGGATTGAAAGTGTGGCAAGAAGATGAGTAACTATTTGAATCTCAAGGAAATTGTGCCAACGAGATACTTCATATGTTCCACATGTAAAGATGAAAACCCATGTAGACTCCTCTAGCAACCAACTGGAGGAAAGAGGATGCCACATCAAGTGAGGAAGTGGATGCTACTGTTTACCAGTAGTTGGTGGGTTCATTTATGTATCTTGTGGACACATGAAAATATATTTTTTATGCAGTCAATCATTTTAGCCAAGATATGGTTCGATCGACCAAATTATTTTGGAGGGAGGCTAAGCATGTTCTATAGTAGCTCAGAGGAACTACCTAGTTTGGACTATGGTACAAATGAAAGAGTGAGTAAAGTTGCATGGCTTCACAGATGCAGATTGGGCGGGGATTCCATCAAACAAAAATAGTACATCTGGTGGAATTTTCAGTGTTGGTTTTACATCGGTTTCTGGGCACAACAGGAAGCGAAGATCTGTGGCACTTAGCTCGGCAGAAGAAGAATACATGGTCTTTAGTCAAGCAACATGTGAGTCTATCTGAATGAGAAATATACTTATTGGATTGTTTTTCAGATGATGGATACAACTATGATCTATTTTTATAATCATAGTTGCAACAATATTTCTGAAAATCCTATTTTTCACGATCGATCCAAGCATATAGATATTCGATACCACCATCTACGAGATTGTGTGCAGAGGTGGATCATGTTGTTGTGGTACATTCTAAAAAAGTAACAAGATGCAAAGATTTTTCCAAAGGCATTTTCAAGAGGTAAGTTTGAGTTCCACAAGTGCAGGATAGTGTTTGTTGATAATCCCTTTCTTGCTGAGAGGGGGTGTTGAAAAATGCAGCAAGAAATTCTCAATTTGAGTTTGCCTTGCCATTGAATTGAGAAAATTCAAATTTCCACATCAATAGACAACTTGGATGATGTTAACTTGAGTGACATGCCATGTGTCACCCAATTCACTCGGTAAATTTGAGTTGGATGAGTTAGATTTCAGTTTATCGTGTGGGATCGCTAATTTTTGGTAATCAAGGTCAATTATCTAAGGTTGTTTTTCAGTTAAACTAGTTCCAACTGTTGGAAGAACTAGTGGATGGTCAAGTTGTGCAGTGGGACTTCATTCAAACTCAATGATCATCCAATTAACTAATCAATCAACCCAAAATATCTAGTGCATGAAGATAATTCGAGTTACCCAGTTGAGATGGAGATTCCAAGGCAGTGTAACATCAACTGTAGACTAGTTCTGAGTGTACAGGTGTTGCATGCAGTCAGATGATTGACCTAAATCAATTATGTGATCAAATGGAGGAATTTCGTAAATAATAGGGGCCTAATTCCTCAAGGAACAATGCAAGGAAATAGGAGCTCAAGACAAGGCAAAAATTGAATAGAGTCTGGGTCATAGGACTTTAGTGAGTAGAGAGATATGTTGTGCACTTGTAGGGTGAGATAAAATTAGAAAATCAATTGTATTACATCTCTATTTCATGTTATTAATGCAAGAGGCATTGGGTTTTTTAGAAGATTTATTTCCCTGGATAAAAATACTTGTTGCATGTGTGTTATTTCTTCGTGCATGTCTGATTTTTTGTTCTAAATTGTGAAATAATGTCCATAGAATAGTAGAGTAGTTTTTTTTGTTGTGATTTTGAATAAAACTTCATGAGCAGTTGAAAATATATAGCCTAATCTCTATAATATGCACATATAAATTACAATTCATGGTTCAAGTTAGGGATATTACATTCCTGTCCCACTTATTTATGCATTCTGTTCAATGCATCTAGATACAAGTACAATCAAAATTTACAGGAGTTGCATAAATTATTGTTGCATGTTCCTTATTAGTGCATCTAAAAAATCTACCATTTTTTAGAGTAACTCAAACAATTTTGCAACACTCTCACTTGCAGATTTTGTTGTAGGGACCAAAATTATCAGCAAGTTAAGTATTTTAGGCTTCCTTGATTAACTTTAAGAATATAACACACTAATTAAAGCACATAATTATGATTTTATAAATTAGGAACATGCACTCGAAAACTAATTCAAGTACCCAAGAAATCTATTCAAATATTAAGAACACATTGGTGAAAAAATACCTTCCAAGCCCACATTTTCCATCAAAGAATATACTTGAGTGCAATATAATAAGTTCCTGTTGAAATTGCAACAATAAAGTCTCAATTTTGATTTTGGCTTAATTAAAATTGAGGAAATTCGAAATTCCACATCAATAGACAACTTGGAGGAGTTAAATGAGGTGACATGTCTCTTGTCACTTAGTTAAGAACATTGAATTTGAAGTTAATGTGTTCAATTTTAGTTTACTTGAGTTTATTCCTAAAAAATAAGAGTCTAGCTCAGTTAATTCGAGTTAGGGGCATGAAGTTCAGTCATGTGTAGTGGGTTCCTAATTTTAGGAGCCTAGGTTGAGTTAATTTCAGTTGTAGTAATTTAATTCAGTTAAATTGAGTTGTGGTCAGTTAAACTAGTTCTAACAGTTGGAGTAACTAGTGGAAGGTAAAGTTGTGGAAGTGGAACTTCAACCACACTCAGTGATCACCCATATAAATAATCAATCAACCTAAATTAGCTCATGCATGCAGAGAATCCGAGTTATCTAGTTGAGATGGATATTTCAAGGGAGTGTACTATCAGTTGTAGAAAATTCCAATGTGTACAGGTGGTGCATGTAGTCGGAAGGACCTAAGGAAATTGCGCAATTCAATAGTTGGAAATTCTTAAATAATAGGGGCCAATTTCCCAAGGGGACATCACAAGGAATTAGGAGTGTAATATCCCAAAATGGAATAATGCATTGATACACAAGCACAATATTTGTAACACAGAAAATGTACATGTAAAGATTGAACAATCATAGAATGTACATAATAGATGAGCCCTTTTATTATTATTGGAGATGGATAAACAGTACATAAATGCTCAAATAGATGTACTCAAGCCAATACATAGGCTAGAATGGCCCTGAAAACATGCCAAAGCAGGCACTGTGTAACTGGAGAGTTGTTGGAAGCAAATATTGTGTTGTCCCTTCAGCAGATGATGTACATATGACTGATGGCTGAATATGGAAATGAAGATCTATGGAAATTTGGAGCTCTGATGATGCCAAGATTCTAGATCTAGGTTCTATGATGGCAACCCAAGATAACCTAGAAAGGAAATTCCAGATCTATGAGATTGGAAATTTACCCTGTTGGGGTTTGATCCCTGGTCTGCTGGGTTATGCAGATTTGAAGCTAGATTTGACAAATATATGGATGAAATATGTAACAAGATCATATCTACGCTTGAAGGGTTGATCCCCTCACTAGATCCTCAAGCTAGAAGCTCAATATCTAGCTCCTCAATCCTCCTCTGAAGTGTTAGTGTCCCGTGATTTGGCTGATTGGAAAGCCAAGTGACAGGGTAACATCAAACCAATCTTTGGAGCCCAAGGACCTAGCCTTCCTGGACTCAGAGAGGGCTCTCTCTATTTGTGTAAGGGATATCTGTGTGTTTGCTTCTAGTGTTTCTGATTTCAGGCTAGTTATGAAGTAGGTTTTTCGTTTTGTTTTTAGGTTTGTGAGGGATGAACTGATAAAAGACTAAGATAGGTAAAAAGATGTTATATCAACTAGGCTATGGGGTTGAAAAGGTCAAGAAATCTTTTAGATGGTGATACAAGGTTGTTGAAGGGCCGATTTGATTGAGGTAAAATGGATATTTGGGTAAAAAGGAGTGAGATGGACACTAAATTTGTGAAGAACAAAGGATTTCAAACATAAATAATTCAATAGCTAACATAAACATGGTAGGGCTAACCATTAATCATGAGAAATGTAACTACAAATTGATCAATGCATAGAAATAAACATTCAAGCCATGTATAGAGATATATGACTCTCTAACTTTAGGAAATGGCTATCAGACTTTGGGAAAATACATTTAAGACAAAAAAACAACTCAAATCACTATGAAGGAATGCCTAAACACAGTATTTCAAGCTATTGGGCACTTTGAAAACAGATTGCATAGTTTTAGGCAAAGGGAAAGATCAGTACAAGACCTCCTTGGTTCAACAAACGACAATATAACCAATCAAAGAGAGGTTTCATAGGTGGAGCTATGTCTAGCCATGAGTAAGCAGGGCATACTGTGAATCATACTTAGCATGCATAAAACCATAAATGAAACAAGCAAACAATATTCTTCAGTTATCAAAGAGAAATCAAGGATTCTTTAATATGACTAAGAATGAAGAAAACATAAAAGCTATAAGGAAATAGGAAATTTGAGGTGCCTCCAAGGGCATGTCTCAAATTTATTCTCTACTGTCTTATAGCAAGAAAGAACATGGAATTATGAATGAAAACTAAGAAACAAAACATAGAGAGAGACACTATACCATTCTACCAAGTCATGTAATCTAACAACAATCCTCTTTCATCATCCAAAAACATCCAAGAAACTATCCAAAAGCATGAGACACGTGTTTCTTCCAAGCTTGTATAGCCATGTGTTGCTTATATTCATCAAATTCAGCCTTGTTTACAATGAATTCTCATGGAATATATAGGCCAAGATGAGGGAAAACCTCCTAGTGCAACTTTCAATCTCATTGGCCCATCAAAAATATCTGATTTTGTCCTTGAGGCTTTGTAAATCCCAAGGCACAAAATATCTAATAAAATATCTCAAAAATGATAAAAAAAGAAAATATATTGACTTTTCATAACTAATCATGCCCAAAAATAGCTAAACGCACACGAGGAAAAGTCACTTTAGAAAGGTACATTTTTCACAAAAATACTTAAGAAATATATCAGCAGAAAGTCCTCTATCTTGCCGACAAAGTTTGGAGGCCTTCCCGATGTCGAAACGAGGCCTGTGATGGCTCGTTGGAAAGCTCTGGATGTCTACTTTCTGGGAAAACTTTAATTTTCCCAATATGATCCCCAAAATTTTATCAAATACTGAACTGAGTGAAAAAACCCAAAAAATAGGCCTTGCTAATATGTGGGCAGAGTGTCGAAAAAGTGAGTGTTTTATGCATCTTTGGGGAACCACAAAAACTTCAAATGCTGTAAAATTTTCTGAGTAGATGCCCCTGAATTTGATACATCCAATGGTACCACTCTCTAAAGTTGAGGGTGCTCCAAACCAAAATGGCAGCGCCCATGATTTTATGCAATTAGGCCCAAAAATGTCGAAAAACAAGAACATGTCAAACTTTGCTCAATTTTGGTGAGCAAGTCTCTCAAGGCTTTTTAGAAAAATGTCTAGAAGATCGGGCCAAAATTTCAAGTCTAGAGGTGTCTTTCTCCTTTTTTCTCACTGGGCGCCCTCTGTGGCCAATTTTGAGTTTTTCTTGTGCATCCTTCAAATTCCTTCGGGCAAACTAATTTGGCTTTTTGTAGTGCCAGTTGCTTCTGATACTCTTCACTGACTTACCAAGACCAACTTTTGAAATGATCATTGGAAAAAATATTCAATCAAGACACATTTTACTCCTTGAAAATCAATTTATTTCTTTGATATTAGTAAATAAGTATTTGTCAAAATGAAAAAAAAATTACTTTTCATCACTGTGTTTTGAACAAAGGTTTTTAACAAAATATGTTTGTGGTTTTTTGAAACGAAGTCTCCCTTTGTTTTGGTACAAAAAACCCTTTTCCTCAAACACTTCCCCTTTTGAAATCTCTGTTCTTAAAGGTGAAAAAAAACCCCCTTCAATTCATAGAACTCCTTCTCCCAATTTCCATCTTGCCTTTGTGAGATGACTGCTTCTTTGTGGTTTTGATGGAAAAGGCACTCTTTGAAATCATTGTTTTCAAAGAATCCTTCAAATTGATTTAAAAACCCTCTGCACACACTCTGTTTTGTTTGATTTTGGAGACTGGAAAACCTTTACTTCTTCATAACACAAAAGACTTCCTTCAATTTTCTACAGAGCCTTATCCTTTAATCACTGTCTCTCTCTTTTTAATATGATCATGGTACTTTTGAAAACCATGTTTTAAAAGACTCTTTTCAACTGACAAAAATCTTCATCTTCTAACCACTTCTTCTTCTCTAATATTTTAAACAAATTGCTTTCAACACCATTGTTTTATGTATAGCACACCTTCAATTTGAAATGATGACTGTCCATGTTTTAATCACTGCTTTCTTTATGGTTTAAACAACAAAGGGACTGGTTTAAAACACTTTTTTCAAATGCTCCTTCAAACTGATCAAGACCTTCTAATCAAACTGATGTTTTTCTTTTAGAGACTACTTTCAAAACTATACTTCTTTGAAACTCATAAATACCCTTTTATCTTATGAAAATAATTATGTGACAAAGAGAATCCTTTGAAATATTTTGAAACCTAGCTCCTTTTCATGTTCCATTTCAGGAGTGTCAATAGGACCTCATCCTCTGCTTTTACTCAAACCCTTTAAGTTCTTCTATGGTTTTCATGTGAAAAGAAACATTCAATGGCCCTTTGATCAGAATAAAGTTGGTTTTTTATCTCTTAGGTTTCCCTAAGTTCTGACATTGATATTCCAAATCAAACTCTGTTCATACATGTAGCAACTCACCAACTACTTCATCATCATAGTGAATAAGAGCATAAACAAGAAATGCTTTTCGAGACTATAAATTCAAATTTTTTTTAAGGTCGGGTCTTCTTCCGAGAGTAGTACATAGTTCCCAAACTGATCCATGACCTCTCCTCACCAGATGAAGACAAAGATCCATTGCTGACTGCAGATCTCCAGCTGTCCCTTTCATTACAGATTTTACATTGTTCTCCATAATGATCTTTGTAACCCCTTGTAACCTTCAATCTGGGACCAGAATCTATTTAATACTTTTCCATGTTGAGAAGACCAATATATGAGATCTGGAAGGATGCTAGAAAGGCTCTCAGACACCAAGGCTTCCAACAGCCATTCTCCTCCTAATGGAACCCCAATAGCTAGAGCAATAGCCCATGTTGTTCCAGAAGTCAATAACCCTACTACATCTGAAGAATGCACTTCATTTTGTGGTGGAGTATGGACTGCAACATCGATACTTGTATTGGCTCTTTGAATGACACCCCGAACATACTGTGGAAAGTAATGAGAAAGGCCTGGAATTTGTTGCAAAATCTAAGAATTAAAACTTGTTGTTGTTATTTCAACAATCTGCACATGATGTTTTACTTGAATTTTCTTGGTGCAATTCTTCTCTGTCATATCCAAAACAAAATCACCATTATACTTTAATCATCATGTTTCAGCAGTATTGCAAACACAACGAAATGCAATGAAAGGCTGCCACACCGTGTCAAAATACATCATGGAAAAACCTATAGTGGCGCCGCAATTCTTCAAAGCTGCTGTACATTTGAAATGCTTTGGAGGCCTAAAGTGCTCAATTCGTGCCCATGCCAGTTTAGATTCCCAGGAAGTTAAATTTCCAAATATGGCTTGATTTTTCATTTGGTGTCATTTTGTTGTTAAAATTATTTTCCAACACTGGTAAAAAATGGTGAATGCTGGTGCAGAAATACATAGTGCTGTTTGTAGGCTACTTTTGGATGCCTTCCTGTTATCTAAATTTGGCCCGAGATGGCTCGCTGGAAAGATATGGAAGTCTAATTTCAAAATATTCTTGAGGTTTTTCATTTGGTATCCATTTGGTTGTTCAAAAGTTGACTGTACCAACACTGGTAAAAATGGTGAATCCTGGTGCAGAAATTCTCCCGTGATAGCTGCATTTTTTACATTTCTCACAAACCATGATACCTGTGTAGAAAATGAAGGAGGTTTTTCTTCTTGAACCTATGAGGGAAAAAAACCTCACTCAATTTTTTCAATTTCATCTCTTTTTTTGTCAAAAACACATTTTGAAACAAACTTCCTGGGCGCTCCTTAACCTCTGTCTTTTGCAACCTTTGTCATATTGAATGGAATGTTTCTTCAACCTTAAACAATGGTGGGCCCTCTACTTATTTATGAAGGAGGCCTATGTTTGATAACTGTCATGTGTCTTCTAAAAACTATGTCTTGTATGGAATGAAAGGAGTGCTGAAACTTTCAGACTTGGATTGTTGTTTATAGAGGAGTTCATTATCAAGACAACCATGCAGCCTTTCAATCAATCCTAGGGTGAATTGATTGCTTCATGAAGTAAGGAGGCTTTTTAACAATCTGTCTTGATTTTATACTCTGTCTTGAATGAATTCATTCCATGATAATTTCCTTAGGCCTTATGTTTATGATGAAAAGGGGTTAATAACATTTTCCATTACAACCTTTGAAGTATAATGAAAACCCATTGCTTTTGAAGTAATGAGGGTCCTTTCATAGGCATATCCTCTGATTTTTCAGCAAGGAGATTATCATTTTTATCCTTATTGTAGCTTGTCAACACCATCATGCATTTCTCTATTATCTAGATCTGGTTCTGAAAATTCTTGTTCTAGATCAATGGTTGCATATTTTTTATTAACTCTTGCTCTAGAACAATCATCTGGATCAACATCATCTTCATTTTGTATTTGTCAGTGAAATAGACCTGACAACAATAGCTGTAAAATTCTCTCTAGTCAATATTTATCAAGACTTTGCAAAGGGCTTATGTGTGCCAACTTTTATGGAATTCTCATCTCCATCTAGAATGTACAGAAGCTCTGACCCAGGTTTTTGAGGATGATTTTGAGTACTTCTAGATATTGCTGTTAGCCATACTAAAAATCAAAGGAAACCACAGATTCTGAAGATAATGAAAGGACCAAAGACTCTTGTTTGTGCCATTATAATGGGTGAAAAAATTGAGCTCATAACACTGCTAAGATGAAATCCAGCCATCAAAAACCCACTGCTCTTTCTTTTTCATTACGGGGAAACCACCTTGAACCATGTTTTTCATGCATGGTATAACTACACCTTCTGTAATTTGAATATATCATTTCAAGGAGTAGCTGTGCTTTTTTTCTTGATTTAGTCAATAAGGGAAATCATCACAAAAAATACTACTGCAACTCTTTTCAATGACCCTTTAGACCTATCATGAGGCCTTCTCTTATTATATGCTGATGGAGGTCTTTATAGACAGGAATAAGAGGTTTCTTCAATACTATAATATCACTGCTTTGCTTATGATGTAATACCAGAATTCAGCTTATAAAATTTCAATCGTTCCCACTGATTTTCAACTTTGACTTTCCAATTGAAAACTTTCTTAAACATAATCCGAACCTACTGATGCATTTTTTGTCTTATCCCTTGGAAGGAGGTGGCCTACAACAGCTCTGAGATCACTTAAAACACCCTGACCCTCTGCTTCTTTAAATGAGGTTACATCTATTCCTAAACCATCTGATATTATATTGGAGGAGGTTTTCAGCATGTCACCCAACCATCTGCTCTCTATTGGAGGAGGTTTCACAGTCATGACATTTCATCTATTTCCCAAATTATTTCATCTTTCTTTGCCACACATGTCTTTGCTTGGTATATCATAATAGGTAATAAAGTGAAATTTTGACAATCTGCTATATGAGGCATATTTTGAGATATGTATCCTTTGTCAAATATCTTTGTGAACCTTTTAAACCAGAAACCATATGACATGTATTTGTAGATTATTTACTTGCTAGTCATCACTTACTAACCTTTTTTTTACTGTGTTTGCAGAGGTACATTGGATTTTCTCTTTGACTAGTGTTCTTATCCCAGGCTTGAGGTAGCATAAGAAGTATTTGTCTTCTTATGTACTATGATGATAGCCTCGAGAAAAATTATGCAGCATTACCTCTGAAAGACACACTGAAACACTGCAGATCAATCTTATATCAGTTTGGCTTTTGAAACAATGTACTCCTGCTTTCTTTTCATTGCAGATGCTAGGATTTTTCTCGGATTTACAGGATATTATCGAAGGTTTATAGAAAAATTCACCAAGATACCATCTCCACTTTTCAAATTACTTACCAAGGACTGTGAATTCAAGTGGAATCCTGATTGCCAGTTAGCCTTTGAGACCCTGAAAACAAAAATCTCTGAAGCACCTATTTTAAGGGGACCTAACTAGAAGTTACCTTTTCATATTTCAACAGATGCCTCAGATACAGCTCTAGGAGCAGTATTGGGACAAAAAGACCTGATTCCTTATGCCATCTACTATACCAGTAAAAATTTGACTCTTGCAGAGTTAAACTATACTGTAACTGAAAAAGAGTTTTTAGCTGTTGTTCATGCCATAAACAAATTCAGACACTATATAACAGGCTATGAAACTTTTGTTCACACAGATCACTCTGAAATTAGATATCTAATGAAAAAATCAATTACTAATGGCAGAGTCATAAGATGGTTATTGCTTTTACAAGAATTCAACATTACCATTCTAGATAGGCCTGGAAAACAAAACACAGTAGCTGATTTCCTATCTAGACTCCAAAACATCAAAGACAATACTCCACTTGAAGATCAATTCCCTGATGAATATCTTTTTGCAATTTCTACTCAAACTCCTTGGTTTGCTGACATTGCTAATTATTTAGTTTCAGAGAAATTTCCTTCAATAATGAATGCAAGAGACAAAAGAAAGATCATTTATGACAGTGCAAAATATTCATGGGTTGCTAATGAGTTATACAAAACAGGTCCAGATTTTATCATTAGGAGATGTGTTCTGGAAGATGAGATGCCTGAGATCCTCAAGGCATGTCATGATGAACCTTGTGGCGGACACTTTGCTGATAAAAGGACAGCTTATAAGGTCCTTCATTTAGGATACTATTTGCCATCCCTTTTTAAATATGCTAAAGAGTATGTCAAAAGGTGTGACAGTTGCCAAAGCGTAGGGAAACCTTCTCCTTCAGGTGAGATGCCATTTCAGCCTTAGGTACATATTGAACCTTTTGAGAAATGGGCTTTAGATTTTGTAGGACCTATTAGTCCTCCATCAAGACAAAAGAAATATATATTAGTTTTCACTGATTATGTTACCAAATGGGTAGAGGCCAAGCCATTACTTTCTGCTACTGAAGCATCTGTAGTTAATTTTCTTTTTGAGGATATTTTTACTCATTTTGGTGTCCCAAGGGAAATTGTTATAGATCAAGGAGCTCAATTCACATCAAGGCTAGTGGAACAAATGATGGAAAGGTACAAAATCAGACACATAAAATCTACTCCCTATCATCCATAAGCAAATGGTCAAGTGGAATCTACCAATAAAGTCATTGAAGGGATCCTAACAAAAACTGTTCATTTACATAGAAGAGATTGGGCAGACAGGCTTCCTGAAGCCTTGTGGGCCTATAGAACTACATGGAGAAGCACAACAGGTCATACTCCCTATGAACTTGTTTATGGAAAACAAGTTTTGTTTCCCATAGAGTTTCAGATTCAAAATTTTAAAATGGTAGTTCAGCTAGGACTTGATCTAACAGAAGCACAAAAGCACATATTGGAGCAGATTAATGAATTGGATGAGATCAGAAAAGATGCAGTCCAGAAAACAAGTATAGTCCAACAACAAAGGACTAGATGGCATGATAAGTACATCAAGGAAAATAAGTTCAAAGAAGGTGACTGGGCTCTCTTGTTTGATTCAAAGTTCAAAGATTTTCAAGATAAATTCCAAAAACATTGGCTTGGGCCATATGAAATTATGAGAATTTTTGACAATGGAGCAATAAAAATCAGGACAATAGATGAAGAGAATGTCACTTTTCTTGTAAATGGTCATATATTGAAGCTGTATCATAAGCCACTTTCAAGAGAAGAATTTGTCAAGAGATTCCAGGAAAACAGTGATGTGAAGTTAATGAAGAAGAATTTTTCTTCTTCATCAACTTAGTTGAATTTTTCTGAATTCAAATGAAAAAAAAAAAGTATAAAAATGAAAAATAATCACTAATTAGCATGTTTATACAGAAAAGATAAAGTGAAAAGAAGAATCCTTTTGACACTTTAGCTTTTCAAATTTGTTTTTTTTCTGCAAGCAGCTATCACAAAATCATAGGTCTCATTCCATCATGTCTCACTTCATTCATATTTCATTCACTCCATTCATTCATATTTCATTCATTCCATTCATTCATATTTCATTAACTCCACTCATCCATACTTCATTCACTCCATTCGATGGTCCACCTCATTTTCATCTCAGATTTTTAAAATTTGATCTCTTTCTGCAATTGAATATTACAAATCATAAGTTGCAGACCACTTTTCATATTTCACTCCACTTTACATTTATAATCCATTTCATTCCATTACATTTCACTTCACTCATGCTCCATTAAACCATATTTCATGATCCATTCTAATTCACTTCATACAACATTCCATTCCATGTTTCAAAGCTCCTACAGGTATATTCTACAGTCAGACATTCTGCAGCCAACTAGACATTCTGCAACTAGATATCCTGAAGGCAATTATCCAGCAACCACTTGTTCAGTAGCAAATTGACCCTGCACACCTATGTCAACAAGAAAAATCAAAGGGATTATGAAGACTGAAGAATCAATGATTTTCAAAGGAGGACAAAGCATATCAAAACCACAAAAATTAAAGGAAAGGCAAAGGTAAAGTTGTGAAATTATTATGATGACAGAATATGAAAGTTATAGTATAGTTAAGTCATGTATGATTCAAAAAGTTGTTTTGTTTATTCGTGTTGATCATGCCTATTAAACCTATCATAAAAACTTTGGGCAAAATCCCTTTCATTCTGCCATTTCAAATCATCATTTAAAACTTAACGGTTAAGTACTGAAGTGACCTATTCGGTCACGTCACTAGCCGAAGTATTCAGTGATGATTTTGAATTTCTCACGAGATGTTTCCGTGGTATTTTTTTCCATGATGGCTCTCAAAATCATTAATTTGTGTGAATCACCCTCACCATATTTCACTCATTCTATAACCTCTTCATGTCATCCTTCCGTAGCTAATTCCTACTGCATAAACAGAGAAGGCACCTTTGGGGTAAAAACAACTCTTTAACAGCCATTTTCACCGTAGATAGAAGAGCAGTAAATTGAAGGTTGAGAAGAGAAGCCATGGGTCTCATAGTAAGGTCCGAACCAGTCGGAACCAAATACTTAGAGGGTTACCCACAGATTAGAGAAATGCTACAGCAGGTTGGGTGGTTACAGTTTTTGGAAAAATTCAATGGTTTTCATAAAGAGGTAACTAAGACATTTGCACGGTTCTTCAATGGAGAAAAAGTTGATATAGGAGATGTTAAATTCACTATTACATAATCTTTCATTGCAGAAGCAGCGGAATTACCCAGGCAAGGTGAACGATGGTTCAAAAATAGGGAATTTCATAATGAGGCATGGAGGAAAATGCTCAAAACACCAGGTATGGATATTTACATTTTTAAGAAGGGAATTCCTAGCTCAGCACTGAAGAATAAATGGCGGAATATGTTGCTCATTTTGAAAAAATTTATAACTTGTGAGGGAAGGTTTGGTACCCTCTATGTTTATCATATTTGGTTAATGATGCATTTCTTAGATGAAGAAATCAATTTACCTTTTTTCCTACTTCATAATCTGAAGAGAATGGCCTCTAATGTTCAAA